>WOGR01006667.1:0-12927 GCA_015342045.1 Leptinotarsa lineolata
GACGACATTGACCTGTAAGGAGGCCTGTTAGACATCGTAGTTCTATCCTACTAAAGTCCGACAACTTTTTGGTTTCAAGGTTCGAAGGGTGAATTAACGTCTAGGAGTGAGCCAAGCCTGGAAGATTTTGCCAGAAGTCTTAAAAACTTCTTGGCATCCAGGTGTTCAATGTTTGTTTGGCAAAGCCTAAAGTAATGCCTATGACAGGTTCTGGTCCGATGAAGCTACTTGCAGCACCTTCCTTTGCAAGGGAATCAGTAGCCTCGTTGCCTTCCTGGCCAGTGTAGCCAGGAATCCAGACCATAGACAATTTGTTGAGTCTTCCTATTGAGCAGAGTCGTTTTTGGCAATTTTCTTCCAGTATAGCGCAAGAAAGCAAAAATTACCAGTGATAGTGCACTATAAAGTTAAACCTTTATGTGATCCAGTGAATTCCTGAGTTCTTCTAGTGCTACCTACAGACAGTAAAGACGACTGCGATCAACAATCCAAATAACCACCGAAGTCACGATTTCCAGCCATCATACTGGCAAGTATCAAGGTGGGCCATATTTTTCTGCTCGGGTTTGTCATTTCGATTTATATTTACAATAAACCAAAATCGTCTCATTTAATACAGTCTATTCAAGCATATTTATTATGATTATAATCGCAGCAGAATTAGCGGCAATAAATTTCGTTTCATATTTCTGTAACAAATATAAACTAGTCACTTTTTTGTTACAAACAAGTAAAATTGCGGTCAAGTTTCAATACATTTAATCTTTGTACACTTTTGAAAAACTACAAAATACAAATTTCAATACCTAGAAATAGAATTAGTAGAACACCACTGTCTTTTAACTAGGGATCCTCAGAATGAGTTATTTTATACATACATCCTATCCTATGAAAATAAATAATATTAAATGATATCTAACTAAGCTAATTATTAAATAAATATTATTTTCCAATTGATGGTATTTTGTCAAGAATACACAGCCGTTCTCGAAGATATACAGGGTGTATCTTGAATGATGTCATTGATTTCAGTTGGTTATTACCTACTTGTCATATTTCATGAAACATCTTCTAAAGCTCGTTTCCATGGGTATCACCTTTTTATTAAAAATATAGTTTGTTTTGAGTTACAAGGGGCTTCTTTCCACGAAATTAGATTGGGAATTTCAATTCCATTGGCGTTGCAGGGGGTTATGTGAATATTTTTATTGTTAAAATCATTGTACGCCACTGTTTCCTCTAGGTTTGATATTATTTGAAATATCTGAACCTGTACCATGAGTTATTTCAACCTTGCTGGGTTTGACAGGTGATTGAATCAAAAGTAAATAATTTGCATCCCTTATTTTCAATATCTACATATCCAATTTTTGTTCTAGATTACTCTGTGAGCAAAAGGCAAATAATAATATTTTGTGTGGGAAGATTTCGAATATGTTACAGAATAACCTAGATCAAACAATAAAAGAAAGTATTTTAACCATTCAGTGTATTTGTACGAAAGCTTGCCTACAAACTCGTGTTTTTATCAATTGTTCAATTCAATAAAAATGTCAAACTTGGGAAAAACAGTGGCGTACAATTATTTTACCACAAATATCAATCAAGTAACTTTCTGTGAAGCCACTGAAATTATTATATGTAATATAATATCACGAAAAGAAGCCTTTTATTACTGCTAACAAATACACTTGGTTTCGTTGAAATCAAATTTTGAGTAATTAGTAAAAGAATAATATGACCAGTAATCACCAACTGAGTTTATTAACATCATTTAAGATACACCCTGTATATATGGTCGATAAATAATGTGCCATTTATTGAATTTTTGCCCTTACTTTGACTTGAGGAAAGGATGTGTTGCAACTTCAACCAATTAATTTTTTGAGAAGAAACAGTAAAAGGAGGAATACTTCAGGTATTATTCTTACATCTAATGAAATGTTGAAGATACAGAAAAACATTTAATCAATGAGAGTGAAACTTGAAATACTTTTACAACAAAACAATCTGTATGCAAACTTTCAAATTAAATTATGGTTAACGTGTTCTTAATATCTCATCCAGAAAAGAAGCTCCAGAGCAACGAGGTAAATTCATCTGGCCTTTGTATTGCCTAATATCTTCATAATAAGAATAAATAAATTGTGGCACATATTTTTCAACCGAGAGTTACAATATTACGAATTCTTAAATTAATATTGTACAAAGTTGGGCTCAGTTCCAACTGGAGATTCACAGTGTCATTTTTTCTACGAACTTAACCCAAACGTATTTTGAAGTTAACCTAATCCAAGGACATATTTTGGTAGTTGTATTGTCAATCGAGGAATTGACATCAAAACAGACATTCTGAAACATAGATTTTTTTAACAATACTTTGAATGTATGTATGTAAAGTATATGAGTGAAAATAAGTTCCCTTGAAATATTACAAGATCTAGGAAGCCAGCAATTTTATCATTCATGCAATCTATGCAACAATTTATTGTCATATACACCTTTTTAGTTTCTCCTGGTATCAGTAAGGATTTTTGATGCTTCAAATTTGTCTTTTTTAACAATAACAGAGTCATTGTTTCTTTCAATTTTTATCAAGTGTCACATATACAAGGGTTTTTCCTAAGTACGGTACGAAACTTCAGAGGGTGATTCGTTAGGTCGTTTCAGGAAAAAATGTTCCTTTGAACATATTGCTATAAATCATGCCCTAAAGAAACTTCGGTCGCCACTGGTAGTCATAAATCATCTGTGACGTGACTAAGAGTGCGCTCAGTCTGAGTGAAGTTTCGCGAATCTTCGATGTTCGAGGGCATTCTAGATGTGACGAGAATAATGCTATCGTCACTTCGATGGAATTCCAAGGAACAATCTATCACCTTAGATTGCTAAATGTAAGCACTTTTACTGCCTATCAGGACAGTCAGTGAAAGTGACAGTGCGGTACACGGAGCGATCTAATAAGGCGATAGACATTCGAATAATAGTTGAAATTTCAGTTGAAGTTTTTTGTTATATAAATAGTGAGTGTGTGATAGTGTTTTTATTCATTTTTGTGGTGTTAGTAAATTACATGTAGATTTTTTATAAATATGATGGAGTTATTAAAAGTGAAATAAAGTTGAGTTTGATTATTGTTCAGTGTAGTCAATTATTGGTGAACCCATGGGGAAAAACGTAACAATATGTCTGGAGTTGCTTCGTTTCTTATATACAGGGCGTTCAAGTTTAAAAAAAAATTATTTATGAAATATCATAAATATCCATACGCCGATTTGTTCAAAATTTGTTACTGTTATTTGAAGGAGTAAGGCGCTCATTTAGCACGAACTATATTGAAATTATTAGGTCCAGTGGCGTATCAGTGGGCACCACAGCCAACAATATTGAGAAAAAAAAGAACTCCACTGACTGTTTTTGTAGTTTTCATTTTTTTTTTGAATAATCAACTAAAATACAACTTTTTCGTCCATTGTGTTTCATTCATATTTCGTGAAAAAAATCACTTCTAAAAACTATCCATGGACAACATAAAATAAAAACCAAAATAAATAATATACAATTTCCACCTTCTGATAAAATACACGACTGCAATCGATTTGTCATTGATTGTCTAACACGTTCAAAAATACCTGGAGTATTCTTTATGACATTGCAATTGTCAATTATTCGATTCCTCAATTCATCCACATCTAGTACAGGAGTTTTATAAACAAGAGCCTTCAGATGACCCCATAATAGAAATCTAGAGTATTCATATCAGGACTGCAAGCTGGCCAATTTTGAGGTCCTGCGCGTCCAATCTAGCGATTGGGGTAGGTGATGTCGAGATGCTGACGTGCAAGGTCATTAAAATGAGCTGGAGCCCCGTCGTGCATAAACCACATGTTGCCTCTTACAAGTACCGGCACCTCTTCTAACAAATTGGGTAAATGATCTCGCAAAAAGTTCGTGTATTCTGCTGGTAAAAAAAATGGGCCAATTAGGTAGTCACCAATCATTCCTACACAAACGTTCAGCGAAAATTGTTGCTGAAAATGACTTTCTCTAATAACGTGGAATTGTGAAAGTTCATAATAGCATCTCGTGAAAAATTTGCTTCTTACGTGAATAAAATATTTGGTAAAAAATTATTATTGTGTGCCATCGTATGAATCAACCACCTGCCTCAGGTGGAAATCCCAAGGCAGTAGAGCTTGGACCCGCTGTATGTGATATGGGTATAGGAGGTTTCTTTTTAGAACTGCCCTGGACATATGTTCATGAGAACTTTTTTCTTAAAACGATCTAACGAATCACCCTCTGAAGTTTCGTACTGTAGTTGAAACTCTCTGTTTACCAGTAATTTTGAAATTGTGACACTTTTATTATTGCTCGTATCGAAAGAAAAATTACTTTCCCGATACCTTTGGAGGATTTTCTGAAGAATTCTTGAAGTTTAATAAGAATCTGATGTACACCAATGTAAAAGTAGAAGTTTACCTTCTTAAATATTAATACACCGAGTTTTCAGGAGTTAGTTGGGATCATTACCTAGTGACGACAATTCAATTGATGTCACTAAGTGATGTGTGATATAATATTATAGTAAATTTATTCTATGAGAGAGGTTAGAATTATATGTATCAGCACATAGAGATTATTACAACACACTCAGCAAGAACATGCACGTACAAAAAATTAAACCTACCTAAATTACTGTGTTTATTTTCAAGATGTGTGGAAAGCCTTACACCAAGCTATAAGAAATAAAAGTAAATCATCATCAAAATAGTATATACAATATTCAGAACCAAACCATTATTTTGATATGTACAAAAAATGTTCCTTCCACCCAAAAGTAATAAGATCATACTTACGAAACTGATATGGTATTATATATCCACTCTTTCCAACTTTTGCTAGTGGAAGAGTCTATTCTAGATTCTAATGCTTCGCATAAATTTTTTCTATCGTGTGACCTTCCAGAATGTAGATCACACAAAATCTTTTTCTTGCACGCTATATCACAGTTTGGTCTAGCAGGACTTGCCTTATAATAATATCTGGAAACCAAGAAACCGTCATATAATTTCATGGATGGTAATAGCAGGTAACAAAAGTTTTGTCCGAGTCTACTTTAAACTAATATCTCAGTGAATACTAATTCAATTCAATCGAAACAAGTGCCATTTGAATCAGTGCACTTTTGCCAATGTAAAATCGAGTTCTCAAGATTCGATGAAGTCGACGAAGATCGTTTTTGCCTTGATTGGCGAAGATTCCACCGGTTATCGAAGTGCTTGAAAAGACGATTGGCGAAAGGTCTGGGAAGGATGGTGGGTGAGATAGAACTTCAACGCTCAATTCGAATGGACGTTCTCGTGGAGCAGAATCGGACCTCTTCTGTTGACCAGTGCACCTTTTTTTCGGGCTTTCTGTCCTTTCCAATACGTTTTAAACCACCATAAACTGCATGGGAGCTGACGCCCAGTTCTTCCGACCTCTCACGCACCGTTCGTGATGTGTTAGTCTCCACCAGGATCCTCAAGTCTTCGTCCTGGATTACTGTAGATCGACAACATCGAGGCTCTCCTTCGAGGCTGGAATTCCCGAAATGAAATTTCGCAAAGCCATGTCGAACAGTGCGTTCATTGACACTATCATTGCCAAATGCCTGGTTCATTTTTCAGGCTTTTCGGCAGCCCTATGTTTAAATTTTATTTCGTAGAGAAAAATTGGCGTAACGACATCAGAATAGAATAGAAATTTTCATCATTAAAAATTTTATACATATGGTACATACATATATAAATCTATATTTGTACAAGTAAAATAAAGTAATTATACAGTAATACCTAGTCTCATGTTAGGAACCACACGTAAGACCTCGTTAGTCCTTGGCTCGCACAAGTTTCGACTTCTGAGGGTTGTAGTTCATAGGGGTGCGGCAGTAGGTTCGGAAAAGACAGATTTTAAACAGATTTTTTTAAAACAGTTGTATAAATTCTTCAGTAGAATAAAATGCATTTTTTGTAAGGTACTCAAGTAAAGCACTTTGGAATTTAGAGAAATTACATGTTTCCAAATAGCTGAACTGCTCTATTATAGCAGATGATACCCTGATAACTCGAGGATCCTTGACCAAGAGCCAGTTGAAAGTAGGGTAATCGCAGTTCATTTCCATTCCGAGTGTGATATTTATGTATCACACTATTTTTAATGTAGCTTCGTTAATTTTTCTTGATATTCATTGTTATGATGAAGATATACCTACAGTGAAGGCAATGTTAAGAGTGCCAGTTCAGTAAAAGTATTTCTACAGGATTCTCTGTGTAGAAGACCTGCCATACATCTTATTATCCATATTATCATATAGTGATAAGCTGAAAAGGGGTAAAAAATCAAAATTTGGAAAAAATTGACAACATCAATGTATAGAGTACAAAATTCTCTATCGATCAGTATACACCCCGACACAGTAGAATAAATATTTACTGAGATACAGACAAAACTTTCGAAACAGCCTAATATAAATTTATGAACGTCCTCACTTGTAAAATAATTCAAAAAGCTTGGGATCATTTGACATCTTGGTCACAAGCTCATCCCAATCTTGTGGCCTCAAAGCATCCAATCCGAAGGCCTGTTTGGCTGTGTATAACTTAAACCAAATTGGGTAACCATATAAATTCGCTTCTCTGAGATTCATCGTCCACGATTCATGGTCAACCACAGCCTAGAAAAAAACCAGTACAAATTTATCAAAATATATTTCGATTGCTAACGAGTTTATGTCACTTATTTTATGTATTCTGATAAGGGAGTTAGTGAATTTTGATCATTTTTCAAATCATCCATTTCAAAAAGGAAAGACTAGTTTCCCTAATTTATCATATTCTGAGGAGCCGATAAATGTGGTATTACCCTTGTTGATTTATCATGGTCTCCGTCCACGTAATAAATCCTATATCCAGGATTCAAATCATAGTAAGGAGTGACAGAAGGACCAACGTAACCTATACTCACTGCTCTACCTGAAAATATTAATAATAATAATATTAGCGTTTATTGCCCAACAGTTTCCCATTTATAGAGCAAAAATTACCAATTCAATTATACCAATTATAGCACTATTACATTTAGATACAAAAGGAAATGAATTCCATGTGAAACAAAAAAAAAATAAAAAGTGAACTATAATCATTAATAATTATCCATAACTAACAAACGTGCACTAGATGTATTTTTCAGTTCGCATATTACAATGAAAGATATCACATGAGGTAGACAGCTAGATTGCAATACTGCACATCAAATTCACTGGTAACTTTAATAATAAATTGGTTTGAGCTCTTTTACAACAAAAATGGTATTATTACTAGATTTTGATTTTGGTACAAGAAAATTTATTGCAGAAAGAAATTCCGGAGAATCAATTCTGTCATTCAACAGCTTATGTAAAAAAACAGATGCTTGTTTTCTCCCTTTGTCAAGAGATAGAAGATCAAATTTTAACAATAGTTCGATATAATTGCAATTTCTTTGAGGATACACGCCATTTATTACATATAAAACTGAAATGTTTCAAAAACTACTTTTGGACTCTTTCAATTATTGTAATATACTGATTATAAATGGGATTCCATATTATGGACCCATATTCTAACTTTGACCTTACTGAGCTAAAAAATAGGGAAGTAAGAGATGAAATATTATTGTAATTCTGGCAATTTCTTATAATGAAACCGCAAGAGCGATAGGCAGAGTTAACAATAAAATTAATGTGATTATTCAAAGTAAGTTGATAATCAAAATGGACACCTAGATTCTCAATATAGTAGATAGTGGTAGTTTTCTCTAAGATAGTTTCATGGATATTGTATTGTATTGAATTTTCTCGTGAATGATAAAATTTTGCATTTGGAAATATTCGGTTTATCAGGCAACAGTCACATGAAGTGTTCATTTGCTGTTGCAATCTAGTACAGGCGTCTATATCAGTAACAGAGGTGTATAACTTTAAATCATCTGCAAACATAAATCTATTGCAGTATAATGTGTGGCATAAATCATTTATGAAAAGTAAAAGAAGTAATGGCCCAAGATTAGATCCTTGGACTAGTGGCAAAATCAATATTTGAAGAGAAACCATATATAGTGCTTCCTTTGATCAAGAAATAGTGTCAAAAGATTAATATAGATTTCACTGAAACTCACAGAAAGTTTATGAATGAGAATTGCATGACTGATTTTATCGAAAGCTTGAGAGGAGTCTACCCCCTATGGACCAGTGTTTCACATTAAAACTGGTGAAAAACATCCAAGTTACTGAAACCATGTTGATGATTAACGAATATTTCGTTGCATTCATATACTCCCAATGTTATCAATAACACCAATAGTTTAATCTCCACAATTTTGACCATCTTTATAATCCGTAACCGGTATTATAGTCACTGCTGCCGGTATCTGACAAACGCAATAACCGAAGCGGTTCGTTTTTTGACGAAAACGATTTGAAACTCTCTTCTTTTCGAGTGTTTGGCTAGAACGATTGATATCTGGTACGTGTTGAACTTTTGTTCCTATTATCTTTATAACTTCATTCATGGTAAATTTGATGAGATCGGTTTGAGTATATCTTTTGTCTCTCCTGGATTTTGCTATTCACTAATAGAAATCCTTTACTTACTTAATTTGTGATAATTACGCTGCATGTGATTGGAGGTTATAATTTTCAATTTATCTCATGCTGGCTTATTTCAGTCATCGATGAAATTTAGAGTGGTGTAAAGATTTCTAATAGTTGACAGCAAATAGCCTCACAAGTTTTGACATAACTTTGAATACTTTACTCACAAAGAAAGCTTAAAAATACATAGTAAATAATATATATGGATGTGGACGTGTTGCATGTATTTTTCTTTACATACAACCTTCTTACTCTATTAGTGAATAGAGACTTGCTCAGTGCAGTGTTTCAGTGCATTTTAAGCTATGTTTATCTCAGCGATACAAGGTTCAAAGAACAAATTGTGTTAGCATTCATTGTGGTATTTGACCTCGAACAGTAAATTGTAGACATTGAATTCTTCGGGTGTTACAAATACCAGGTCATACTCACTTAAATCCTTGTGATCATAAAATACTTCAAACTCGTCGAAATGTGTATGACCAAAAAATTGAGCTGTGATAGTCGATTCATACCGACTAATAATGGCATAGTAGTTCCGAGACCAAACTTTCAAACAATCCGAATGTCCAGGTGGAATATGACCTAGGAATTAGAAAACATTTAGAGTAATTTGAACATTTGTATTTCAGCAATGGTCACCTACCTATGACATGTACTTTTTCACCATTGAATTCAGCAGACTGTAACTCGTAAATGAACCACTGTAGTTCAGTAGCTGGATCTGTGCTGTTCAGCAGAAGCCACCTGAAACCGAATTGAGTGAGATCTGATGGAAGAAGAAATCTCAAAAAACTCTGATATCCACTCGCAATATTGATAAAAGTCCATGCAGTACAATACATATACGAGATCAATGTCAAAGAAGAAAATAAATAATTCGATTTAAAATCGTGAAACATTCATCTTCCCCAAGGTACCTACCTCATTGAGGACCAGTCAGAGTGATAAAGTGAAGTGAATTTAGACGCACAACTAGTATAGTTGTACCCCAACGAAGTCACGTACCCTTTCTTTTAACAGCTCTGCTGTCACAAGATCCGAGGTACCACCGTTTCTCTTTCAGGGAAAAAACACTTTTAGGATGGATGAATCCAAGCATAATATCGCCAGGACCGAAGTAATTACCAGGCTTGTAGCGATAACCAGCGGAAATAGGGAGTTATTGCTGATACTTCTATCCAAGATGATAGAAGTACATAACATCTCTAGTCAGGAATTAGCGCACACGCACGCGTATTTTACGCGCAAAAGGAAAAAGAATCTGGACAAAGGACTCTTCGAATTTGCAGATGAACCCTCTGATATGGAAGACGAATATAGAGATGACGAAATATATTCGTCTGAAAACGAAATCTCTGGCGATGTCAACATTAAAAAACGCCCAACAAAGGCACAGATTCCTAGAAAATCGCAAAAACCCAAGGCAAATATACCTGAGAAGACCAAACAGGTACCCAAGGGACCCAAACCTGAGAGCTCAAAGAAATCTAATGAGATTTCTAAGAAACCCAAAGAGATTAGTACTAATCTTAATCCGATTTGTAGGAACCCAGGGAAATCTATTGAAAGTTCCAGGAAACCTAACCAGGTATCCGAGGTGAACAATATGCCATCGACAAGCGACGCTAACCTAGCCCCCGAGGCAATGGAAATTCCGGAGGCTAGGGATACCCCCGCCGAAGACAATGAGGCTCCTGCAGTATCACAGGCCTCAAAAAAGACGATGACTCCACCTATTACTATCCGTCAGAAGGATAAGTGGACGAGATTCAACAAAATAGCCGCCAGTAAGAATGTTAACATTGCGAAGGCGGTAAACACTAGTGACGGCATAAAAGTCCAACCAATCAGCGGGCTCGGACTATTATAGAAAAATAATAGAGATACTCCATAAAGAGGAAATACCGCATCACACATAATCGATGCAAGAAGCAAAGCCCTTAAGAGTGGTGTTTCGAGGAGTTCCCGAATTCATCGAAATCAGGGACATCGAGGACTACTTGAAAGCCAAGGGCTTCGATATCGATAGCCAGGCTTGAAAAGCAAAACCATAAGCCACTCCCGCTCATATTGATCCTAGTCCCGAGACAACAGAACCATCTATATGAGGTCAGGGAGATACTTGACATCAGAGTCAGAAGCAAACCGCAAAGACCCTGGACGTCTGTGGGCCAGTGTTATCGCTGCCAGAAGTTCGGACACTCACAGAAGAATTGCAATGTACCAGCCGACATCTAACGGCCAAGTGTAAGCGGCCAAAACAATCTCCGGCGAGATGTTTTGACTGCTAAGGAGACCACCCAGCGAATTTCCACGGTTGCCCGGAGCACCCAAAAAATTAAAAAAAGCTAACTCCCAGCCAAGAGACCTACCAGCTCAACCCAGAAGGCCGTTAGGAACGAATGGGACAAGAAACGGTGTCTCGTACGCGAATGCCGCAGGATACACGCAAAGCAGCGGCCCTAGCTCAAATGACAGTCAACCTACGGCTCTCGGATGGCTACAGTCCCTGCTTATGAAATTCCCCGTCTTGCAAAACATGCTGACGGATATCACTGCCGCTGCCAGGACATATTGAACGCCTCAAAGGCCTCGGCACGAGGTGAAATCGTAATCTCGAGGCCACCCGCGAAGAAAGACATTCGCCAGGAAACTACCTCACCAAGAAGGTACCTTAGGCGGCGAGAGAAAGCTCGGCCGCGCATCACCACGGCATATAGATATTTTCTTTCAGCATATCCATGATGAAAGAGTCAGGGATTAGATCTCCAACTCGCCTTAAATCAAGATGACAATTTGCAGGTACCTACCAGGGTGGTCCCAAAAGTATCCGGCCTGACTTAGAGATGGCGGTAGTTGTTTGAAAAATATAACGGTATTAAAAAGTACACAATCTATTAAGCATATGTTTGAAGACGCTGCATTATTTTGTATTTGTTTGGCAGCCATCAATAGCCATCACAGTCCAACTAATATAAAACCTGAACTGAATTCTACTCTGGGTGAGTCTGCTTCTTCGTTTACAACAGTAAAATATTGGGTAGCAGATTTTAAACGAGGCCGTATGAGCTGCCAAGACGAGCCTCGTAGTGGTCGATCAGAAACGATGAAGAAATTCCACAAAGTAGTACTGAATGATCGTCGACAGAAAGTGTGCGAGCTAGCAGACTCAGCAGGTCTTCAAAAAGGGCGGTACATCGTATACATTTCGATGATATCCCACACACACTAAGTTTTATTTAAATTAAAAGATAGGAAGCGCTCATTGAAAGACCAGTTATTTGTCTTGAATCAACCAACTTCAAACCTAAATGTAATTATCATTTGAGTAATAATGGAGTTCAATGACCATTCTTACCAGTTTTTGTTATTGCAATAGTTCATATTGAGAGATATCAGTCTGAATCCTGGTCTAACCAAAACCGAGTAGAAAGCCCCTCTCCTCACCGTATTGCTCACTGAACTAGGCAGCCACTTTCTCCACTGGATATCTAGTTCATCGTAAAGCCAAGAAATGGAACTTTCTGGAGAGTCCACGTACGGAGGAGGAAAGCTGAAAATATGTTATAATTAGTTGAGGGTTAGAGTTATTTTCCCGATAGGATACCTGTTGACAGGTGCTGATTCGTGATTGCCAAGAGCAGGAAATATGGGTGTTCCCGGAAACATATCCGACATTTGCTTGACAGTATCTTTCAGAATTTTCAGGTTTTCCTCCTTGGTTTGGTTCCAAATATCATGTGGAGGTAAGTCCCCAGTCCAAAGAATATAGTCGATGTCCTGTGGAATTGTTAGTTAGTCTAAATACATTTTTTCAAGAAAAACAATAACTATAATTCCAAGCCGTTCAATTGCGTCTCTAATTTATTGACGTCAATGGGTACAATATGTAAATATAGTAGTAAATTGAAAACAAAAGCATTCTATAACACTAATAAATAACACTGATGACATTCACATTACACTTATTAGGAAAATAACCACATTAAGTTATCGTTCAGGTATTCCTGCCGACTATAGTAACACTTTTCAATGAGCAAGGATTTAACACGATTACAGAACACATTTTCAGATTTAAGAGTTTTAATTGAAGTTGGCAGATTATTATACAGGATGATCCCATTATATAGGGGTGATTTTTGGAATATTGCTGTCCTGTGGAGGGGTATTCTCAATTGATCGCCATGACGTGTATAAAAATTGTGAGAGGATCCATTAGTTGTGTGAGATCTTTTCTAATAAAGAGTACA
>WOGR01006668.1:0-12926 GCA_015342045.1 Leptinotarsa lineolata
TAATATTCTTTCACCCCTGATTCTGTACAACATAGCGAAAATATCATTGATGACGATTTGAATGAATTTGTTCATGTATCGAAAAAACATGCCCTGGAAGTTAATAATTCCAAATGCTCTGTGATTGTATTTGGAAGAAAAGTCACAAGGTCGAAACTCAGCGACCTGATCATAAAAATTGATGACACTGTTTTGCCTGTCGTAAATCAGGTTGAAAATCTGGGAGTTTTTATCGATGATGAACTCAAATTCAAAAAACATACATCAACATTGATTGAAAGAGCATTTGGGAAAATGAAAGTATTATACCCTCATAGGCATATTTTGAGCCAGAAACTAATTTACTCATTTGTGATTCATTAATACTATCTAATTTCAACCATTGTGACGTAGTGTATCAGTATTTCCAGAACAAAAATGAGCAACAACGAATTCAAAGAATTCAAAACTCTTGTTTGAGATTTTCATAGGGTATCAAAAAAAAAGAGAACCGATTTCTTATACACTTAAAAATAGCCAGGTAGCTGAAAATGTACGATAGGTGGACTCGTCATTCTTCGACATTATTTCACAAAAAGTTATTGTTAATAAAACACCTCCCTACCTCTATAACAAAATAACTTTTTGAATTGACGTTCATAATGTGAACATCAGGCGTAAAATGATCCACGTTGTTAGGCACTCTATTGTACATATACAATAGCTGAATATAACAACCTAGCACCATCCTTTCGGTCGAAATTTGTTTCCAGTTTCAGGTACTGCCTAAAAGAACATCTTCGGAACAAGCAATAATACCCGGATATCTTCTACGACATATGGCTCTTGTGGTCAATAGCTAAAATACGTATTATTCTTACGTTTATACCGATATCCGCCACATCTTCCCTCTTCATTCAAATATAATGTTGAATCTGCTATCACAATTTCAATTAAAACTCAAGATTTTTTTTCTCATTTTCTATCTTTTTGTTTTATTAATTTATATATATATATATATATATAAGAGAAAGAATGGACTCTGTTTAATGTTGTATCCAATTGACAAATTTGTATTTTCTCTGTATATTGTATCACGTTATTTTTTCTGTTAATGAATTCATTTATTATTATATTACTCGATGTTTATTTCGCTTTTCAGTCCATCAGATACTTGAATTAATTCATATCAAAAATTCTTTGATTCGAGCACAGAATTATCAATATTGAATATTTTTTGATGAAATTTGGTATACCACCATTTGAGAGGGTGTCCCGTTCAATTCTGATTTCGAATTTTTCCTCAAAAAATCGCTAATACGATTTCTTGTATTTCAACCTATAAATATATTCACAGCAGGCCTTGGTTTTTGTAGAAAGAAAATGATATTTGGTTCCAAAGTACAATTTTTGAGGCCTACAATTCAAAATAAAGTTCCTCGCAATCGGAGAAAAGATGCAAATTTTAGGGAGGTGTCCCGTTTTCAAGTGGGCCACACTGTATATCTAAAATCATTACATAATTCAAATACATTGAAACTACTTTGCCACACTATTTTGTCCTCATTGCGGCCCTGGTGAAAATTCCTTTCTCGTGCTTTTGTCTACATTTACCAAAGTTCGGATTGGAATATACTTCATGCTTAGTTCGCACCCGTAAGTTAAAAATGTCTAATGCTATACTTCCAGCTATGCCAGAAAGCCAATTCCTAAAAGCTTTCCCAACAACATACACCAAAAAATAACATAGATAACTTGTTTCTGTACGCTCCCAGCTGAATATTAATTCCTGGTTCGATAAGAAAGAAGGCGTGCTTATCTCAAGTTGCCTCTTAGTCTACCACTGACACCGAAACCGTCACACATTCTCTTCTTTTACTATACTACTATATACGTGGCACTTACTCGTAGTCGATTGCTTTTATCTGACACGAGACAGGTCTGATAACGTTTCCTAAATAAATAGCGCAAACTAGATAAGCAGGCGATTTTCGAGCTGGTTTATTTCTTCGCAAGCAGTTCAGAGTGTAAACAGATTATGGGTATCGGTAACGTCGAAGTTGAAATATGTAGGGCGAGTGTTACTGTGAATAATGGAAACCAGGAGCTGTCAGTAGATTAAAATGGTGTGAGAACCATCACAGAATATGGTACTAACAAAAATATTGAATGATTTGGCATGAAAAGTAACAGAAAATGCACTGTGCAGAGTGGGAATTAAAATAGATTGTATAAATTAATTCAGTTTACCCAGTGCGTACTTGTGGCAACAGTGACTTACCCCAAAATATCTGGACGAAGTGAAGTCTTTTATATTCTTCTTGAACTAGCTCTAGGTGGGGAAGGTAACCGGATGATGTGTCCTCACACTATCACAATTACACTTGATCAACATAAATAAAAGGGGTAGCAATCTCAATTTTATCAAACAGAATTGATATGCAATCAAGTTTAATTGCTGACAGCGAAATCCCCACTCTTTCTCTACAGCCGAATCGTTGAGACATGCGTGTTGGACAGCAACCGTTGTTTTGCGTTGAGAACACAGAATAGTAAATATTCTGTGTTAAGAACCCGGGAGGTTGCCTAAGTAGCCATGCAGACTTGAACGTTTTTACGTCAGATGGTAGTATTTCTGACATGATTTTACTCTTGAACGTTTTTACGTCAGACGGAGTATTTCTAACAAGATTTTACTCAAGATTGATAGTAACTACTTATATAACGTGAAAATATTACTATTTTCGTAACCATCAAATTTACCACAGAGAATATATGATAGAAGTTGAACTAGGAAATCATCTGAGTAAACTTCCTGCAGCAATGTTCTTAATGTAATCGAAGTAAACACGAGGAAGCTACGCGTTTAAAAACAGAAAATGTTTGTGAACATTATTCAATTATTATCATGGATAGTGTTGTCAGTCCATTCATAATAATAAAATATAACTGGTGTTATCTGAAAATAGGAACTATGTTTAGTCGTATATCTTGAGGACCATTGTACAGACTAAGGTGTGGTCAGTGTTGTTATTAAGGCATTTTTAATTGTGCCCGAACTAAAGGAAAATAGTGCCCAGAAGTAAGTGCTCATCTGTCATTTTCTTCTTCTAAGGGCCTGTTTATCAATACGTAGTTAAATGCTTCTATTACCTACCTCAAAGCTAAGCTTAGCTAATAGTCAGTGTTGCAGTTACTAACAAATTTTTCAATCATACCCTGTTTATTAACTGTCAGTTAACTAAGGTTAGCATTAGTGACATTTTCAGAGGCTTGTTTCTATTGAACGATTTTATTTTCAAAAATGACAACTGCAACAAACAGTTCATGATTCATACAGTATAACCTGTATTTCATTATTATTTTCAATTTTGTAATTTGGAATTTTTCGGAAGTTTGAGTTCCGAAGGCATATGAAAAACGAAAATGAGCAATTAAAGAACATCCAATTTTACCTATCTGTTGGTGTTTCAAGTACTTGCTCTATTTGTTCTGATATGAATAATACTGTATTTTTCTCCAATCTGAATCTTCTCGCAAAATCCACCTCATTTAATCCATTGAAAGCATCATAACGTTCATCAACAATATAAGGTCTTCTTAATACTTCAATGAACTCCGCTATATCCTCATCTTCATCATTTAACAAATGCAAAACTTCTAAAATAATACATTTATAAAAATTACCTCCTTATTTGGAAAAATTATTTCGCAAATAACATTTGTGATACAACAACAACAAACATAAATAACCTACTTTCACATGCGCCACCACATAACTGTCACCTTTAATTAAAAACTATCACTTTCCAGCGACTGTTGTGGTAATGGTCACCGACACTTCAGCTACCAGTTGATGGTTACAATGATAACGAAAAACAGTTTGTCTAAGAGCTAAGACAAAACCATTAGTCAAATGAGCATAGCTGGCGATTGATAAACCAGCCCTAATTCGTGGCAGAACCCTTTGCACATGCGCAGTTTCCTATTTCTGCTCATATGCAAAGGCAAAGTTGACAATTTTATCACTATCGTGATAAATCTACTACCACTGGCTATTTTCATTACGTTGTTACGCCGAAGTACAATCTATTGAGTTTTCATAATCCTATAATTTTGCTGGTGTACACCGTAGCCAGAGTTAAAAGTTGAATCAGATGGGCTCTGACGCTACTGTAGATGTAGCAACTTTCTTCAGTAGGTAGGTTTCAGTCAATAGTTCATCCGTTGATGATGTTGATTGAATATTGATCCAAATGTTTAGCGAAATTTCATGTCACTGTATACTTATCTACATTAATTACTTCCCAAATACAAAAAATGCTTTATAATATATCAGAGGTACGAGTTATAAGCCAAATCTCATCAAATAAGTAGTATATGGCCATTTCGTTTCGTGAAAGAGCTGCTTTGCACATTTCCTTCGAAGTTGTGTAAGATAATGTTGATTATGAGTGTTTCAGAAAGCAATCACTTCCAAACAGATATAAAATGATTGGACACTGTTCATTCATTGACATGAGTCGTCAAGGTGTATTTTTTCCAACCCTATTTTTTCTATTATCGTAGTTTAAATTGGCACACATTTGCTTCTTAGCAGAATCCTTGCTCAAGCCATCGCTTACCAGACTGTTGAGCTTCCAGTACAAGCGATGGCTGGTTTCTTTATCTTGGCGTTTTTAAAATCCTTAGGAGGGTCAGGAGAAGAAATTAAAGTCACAACCAATCAGTATTCTTTATTCCTCATTTAATGACATTGTTCCTCATGGGAGATTATTTAAAGTCGACAATGTTGATGTCATTTTAAGACCTTACTCACATTCATTCACTCCTTGAACATTCAAACATATTTATTTCGAGGTGAATGGTATGTTGATGTTGAAAAAATCCGAGTTTGCAACCCTCCCTGAGACAACTGGCAGAGTGAAATCAAGTGAACCAGATATGGGGCCAGATGAACAGGGCATCAAGAAGAATGAGGAACTCGATTTTCTAGCAAAGAGAGTCACTACTCCTTTTTCTGGACTCCCTTCGAAGAACCATATGGAAGAGTCCTATAAAGTGAGCTTGATGAGAAGTATCAGGAAATATACAAGCAAAAAGGTTGACTAGTTTATCCCCAATCGACCTAATCTCCAGAACACTTACTTTGTGCTCTGGTATGCAAAATGCTTGAAGGAGAAACACAATAGCTGTGTGATATCTAGAAATTGTTAACTTCGCCAGAGGTCTCAGCAGTTTGGTGATCGAATAGATTAGGTTTATGGTTCTGCGAGGGTGATGGGGTTTTAGGACTTATTGCACTATGTATACTGCAAACTAGAATCTAAATATTTCAGAAGAATATTTTGCTGGGAAACTGAACACGCTTTCATCTTTTGTGTCTCCGTGTTTATTTTTCAATTAAAGTATTAATTTCCTTGTACTCAACGGGATTATTCCTCATCGTCCTCCATGTCGTTGGAACATCTATAAATCCAGTGATCACTAGTTCACTGAGCTACAGTTGTGTTCGGTATCCTGAATTTCAAATACTCTCTGACAATTTCTAGCGAACTAGTAATGACGTTTCATATCAAATATCTGCTTTCATCTTTCTTTAACCTAACGCCCTCTCTCATCTCTCGTCGCATTAGAGAGGTTCTGGATATCGAATATTGGGCAAATATCGTGACCTGTAATTACGGCAGTATTAGCGAAGCGGAGCATGATTATTAGACTGTGCAACAATCATGGCGATCATGATTAGGTCTACTCCATAATCTCGGAGTCTGATTTGAATCCTCATGTTGTAGGAATGTCGATGGAGAGGAAGGAATAGATGTTACTTTCTACAGAAATGTCTGGGGAATATATAGTGAGGACGTAAATACCCTCCCATTTCAATTTTTAACGAGAAGAATATCAAGGTCGGACAAAATTTATGTAAAGAGTATCATTTTCAGTACTTTATGACGGGAAATATGTTCCTCCACAAAAATGAAGAAATTGCTTTCAGGACAAAACAACACTGCACTGAATAATTTGTAAAAACCGTTCCAGTAGTTCCAGTGGGTGTTAATTCTACGTCACCCATTTTTCAAACTTGACGCGGCGTGCAATTCGACAGCTGCTGATATCTTACGAATTTTTTTCGTGGCGATTTGATTGAGTGCCAACTGGTGATCGCCAGAAGTGTACTAGTGAGACAAGGTCAACTCGTTTGGAAAAAACTCGCTTTCGCATGCACAACAGATACATGATAGAAACGGTAGTACGTACAATTGCGATATTATTTACATATCCACAACGAGTTCTGTAATTGTTGGAGTTTTTTTTAGATGGTCGATGATAAGGAAAAAGGAAATTGATTAAGTCATGGTTTATTTTTAATTTAGAGACTGAAAGCTCGTGGATGGACGAATGGGAGAAGCAAGGCCAACTGCTTTTCGGCCACTATTATTGTTTATCCATCAAGCGTAGGTACAGTTTGCGATGCCACCGAAGCTGTGAATTATCAAGCAGAGTTTTTAAACTCATTTGATTTTCCAGACATGCCACCGCATAATATACAACGGAAGGTTAGATAGCTCCGTAACTTGAATCGACCACGGCTGTGTAACGACACGCTATTAGTCATTAAAAAGTTAATGAAAAAACCTTGTCGAAACCAGCATTCTAAATGGCAGGTTCTACAGATGTGCCAATTCCCAATTTCCAATTAGATTGGCATTTACAATGAGTATTAATGAGTCCCAATGCCAAACAATGTCCGTTTGTGGCTTGGATTTGGGTACACCATATTTTTCACACGCACAATTGTATATGGCATGCCATCCAGTTTGTTTATGTTTGCTAAACATGGACTATCGAAAATTATTGTACACGCAATAGCATTGAGGGATTGATGTTATTTGTAAGTGTTACAAATTTTGATAATAATAAAATGTGTGTGTTAATACTCACCTAGAATCATCTCCAGCCTTGATTCAAAGGATACCATGTGGGGTACGGCATTTCTACCATCAATTTTCCAACCAGGAACAACTTTCAGGAACAAATTGATTGGAGCCTTTTGGAATTTTATTTCTCATACAACCAAATGCTGTGAAAATAAAAACGCGTCAAATTTTCAAAAGTGAGAAATTTTTGTTTGACGAATTCGTGAAAATATATAACCTGAAAATATCTATAAAAAGAAAAGATA
This sequence comes from Leptinotarsa lineolata, assembly GCA_015342045.1. Taxonomy (NCBI): domain Eukaryota; kingdom Metazoa; phylum Arthropoda; class Insecta; order Coleoptera; family Chrysomelidae; genus Leptinotarsa; species Leptinotarsa lineolata. The sequence continues at coordinate 7,166 of WOGR01006668.1, forward strand.
ATCACATGAATATTGAATGATTATCAAAATAAATTGGGATATTAATTACATGAAGCCATGCATAGCGACATTTTTGATAGCAAAAAAAAGGTTATTAAATAATTAGTGGAACTCTTTTTTCACGTACCTGATGTTCTGTTTAAAATAAGAGACACTTTAAACGATCTCTATTCGAGGAAAAGAAGATATGTTCAGATATTTTCAAACCATATGTTAGAGAATCAGCGATCAAGAATCAAAATCCCTACTACTTTGATCGATCGACAATCGACGATCGACATACGTGTTTCATTTATGTCAAATGGCCTGAAGTTAACATTGCGTTCTATAAAATTCTAAGAGTATGATAGATCGGCTGTCCTCCGCAAGATGCTCTCGTATGTATGAATTGAGTATTATTGATTCATAGAACGAATCCAAATGCTAAATTCCCACTCTAGATCTCTAGATAGTGGGCTCATATGAATAATAGATTTAATTATTAATGATGTAATGTTTGATCGTTACACATTTGAAAAATTTTTAGTGTCAACCAACCATCACGAAGCTCTCATCCATGAGATGGCGGTTCAACGATATACCTTACACCTTTCAATCCGGGGTTCTACTGTCTCTCCCTGAGCGAATGCCCGCAAAGTTTGCACGCAAGGTCGCAAATATCATGAATCTTATTTCTTTCCACCATCAGTCCACAATAACGATGATAAAGTAAATATGCAGACATGCAAACCTCTAGCCGCAATCGTAATTTTCATGGCTTATCATCGCCTTTTTTTTTCGATCCGCACACGACGAAAATACTGTTTCTCCCGTGACAGTTGTTTTGAATGGATGTTTTATTTGTACTACTTGACCTCGCACAAGGTATTTTGCACATTTCTGATGGAGTAATTGAGTGTGTTTGTGCTGAAAATACGCTGGATATCGGCCAGAGAACGAGGCAGAGGAACGGATTGAAGTAGAGATGGGTATTTTGTATTTTGTCGTTGTGCTTAGAGATCGTTGGGATTCGATGAAATTTATTATTGTGTTTTCGCAATTGTGATAATTTTATACCTATTTCAGCACCCATCAAAATCCAATCACAACTTTCGGAAATTTAACTTTTACATCATCTGAATATGGACAAGCTCAATAAAGAGTGCGTAATACTTTTTTGACTTTGTGTCAGAAAACTCGTTGGTTCTTTTCCGACACTAGAACTGTGTGGAAGCCACTTCAACGATATAAGCTGTTACTCAATTGACACCTTAAAAAAATTGCCAAGCAGAGAAAACCGTAAACCACCATATCCTTAAATATTTGGAGGGCTACAACATCTTGATCGATCACCGATATGGCTTCCGGAAACAAAGAGCAACAGGCGGCCTTCTATAATATGTCACCAATATTTGAAATAACGTAGTCGAGGAACATGGAGAATCAAGAGCTAATGCGCTGGATATTTCTAAGGTGTTCTAAGGTGTAAGGTGAAGTAATACTATTACTACTGCTACTACTACTACTAGATACTACTAATTTTTCGCTATAGAAAAGAAGAGTTCTTCAAAACCTGGCCTGCTAGGATGGTATTTCTAACACCCTTGTCTTTCGCAGTCGCGTGATACGCGTGATACACTTTCAGAAGTTGATCAATGTTTGAAACCAGTTTGAGATTTTTGAATTGATAGGAGTAGCATCTGACAGTGATTATTTCATGTAAGATACTCATCCACGTGAAGACCTAAGAACTTGACTTGAGAGACAAATGATATTTTTATTGAACTGATTAGAAAGTATTATGTTTTACAGTGTTTCTGACGATTGTGGAATCGAAGTGAATTTGTTTACTCGAAGTCCAGATTTGAGTGATTTGCTCTGAACTACTCACTGATTTATCTGAAATAATGATTGAAGTGTCATCAGCGTACATAGTTGAACATGATTGAACTGGTAATCTGTCCATATCATTCATGAATGAAATTAACAAAATCGGTCCCAACACTGACCCTTGGGGAACTCAATGGTGACCTTCTGTACCGAGAAAGTTACGTCATTAAAATCAATGTATTGGTTGCTTGGACTACACAGCCGCTGGAGTGGTTTTGATGAACATTTTCTATTTTAAGCTACTCTCAACTTTTATTTGGAATCATCCTTCAAACCATTTCATTTTTCTCATGTACTAAACGAGGAGAAGCCTAGTCCACATTCTAAAAACTTACACAATCAGTAAAAAACAAGCTATTTGAATTATTGAAATAAACACAGTGATACCAAAACAACAAGGACTATTTATGGGTACAAATTGTTTTTCGAATGACTGAAGAAGGTTATGAATTGAAATATGCTAATAAACATAATTCTTCTTCATTTCTTTGTTTTGAAAGACTATAAGACAGCATGGATAATGGGGAGACGCATAAACGAATGCATGTTCGCCGGATTATGGAAATGACGTCGGATTAAATATTTTGGAATCAAAACATTTCGAAAACAATCCAGAGGTGTACTTAGGACGTGACCGTGAATATAAATTACACAGGTCAACAAAAAAAAAATTAAAACTTTGTTTACTTTAATAGCCAATTTTGATAGATTTTTGTGTGCTGAATCGAAATATGGTCTTAGTTTTTTTGTATCACCCATAGTTTTTGAGAAATTGACTTTTTTTATATAATTCAAAATCTGTACGGAATATGGTTACATTGATGAAATGCTATGTTAAATCACTGTCATGGTTTTTGTTTGTAGTAGGTTACTTGAAATAATGATACAGTGTTGTAATGTAGGTTTCACTAGTCAGATGGAATTGGTTTATACTTTCTTTCTCTGTTTTCTTTGAAGTTTTTTGTGTAGCTTTTCCTGCGATGATTCGCTTGTTGAGCTTCACGGTGAAGTAGTCTCCTATCATGTTAATGTTTCAGCGGCCCTAGTAACCTTTTTCCATCAATTTAATATCATGGTGAAAACGCTCACCCTGCTCCTCACTAACATCTCCCAAGTTTTCCTGAAAGTAATCAAGATGACTGTTCAAGAAGTGGACTTTCAGGCTCATCAAATATCCTAGTTTCTTAAAATTCTTCAACATGTTAGCTACTATGGTAAGATATTCTGGGTCTTTTGCATTTCCTAAGAATTTCGTAACAACTTGCTTGAATGATCCATGTTTATTTCTCATGTATGGTCATTGTGGTTTCAAAGTTTACGTCGAACAGCGTCGTTTAGCGTCTGAAAGGTTTGGAAATTTCTGACAGAGATACTTGAAATAGGGTCCAACTTTAGGCAATGCCTTTACAAACTGTTTCATGAGGCCTATCTTTATATGTAGAGGTTTTAAGAGAATGTTTCTAGGAACTACAAGGTTTTTGCGGAGAATGTTCTTCTCGCCGGGTTTTAAAGACTCCCTCACAGGCCAGTTCTTTCTGCACCAATGTTGATTCCTTGCTCTACTGTCCCATACACACAAAAAAATATGGAAATTTGGTAAAACCGCCTTGCTGACCAAGAAGCATGCATGTTACTTTCAAGTCACCACATATCATCCAATCATGAGCCGAATAGCCAATTTTATTCAACACTATTCCTAGGTTTTCATAGGTGTCTTTCATATGTACAGAATGGCCAACAGGTGTAGATGCATAAGTGTTACTATTGTGTCATAAAACAGTTTTTGAACTAGTTTTGGAAAAATCAATAAACAGCCTCCAGTCTTCTTTTTTGTATTCAACACAAAACTAAATCACCTTCTTGTTCAAAAAATGTCGACAACTGCTGCTCTCTCTCTTCCTATACACATATATGCTAGTTCAAACTGCCAACAAGTTCTTTTCTTTTAGTCTAGAACCAAGCAATTCAGCTTTTTCTTTTGTTAACCCAAGATCTCTAACTAAGTTTAAGCTCAATCTGAGTAAACAGTTTAGGCTCTATATTTGCTGCAGCACATTGGAACTCTTCATCATCTTCCTCATCGATATCTGACAGTATATCAGAAAACATTTCAGTTTGAACAGAATTCAAATCATCTGGAGGTTCTGGGACCGGCAAATCCACATCGTGCCCTACTGGTCGGATGGCGGAAATTAGGTTAGGGTAGCTTATTACCATCTTGTTTTTCGACTTATGGCCAGTAATATCAATACTACAAAAGTAGCAATCATCAGTGTGGTTTCTAGGTTCCCTCCATACCATAGGAATAGCGTACTTTTGACCATTTTCTAAGATCTTCAACACAAACATAGCTTTTGCGGGACCCATGATTTATCCTGATCTCCAAGTTTAATTCCAAAATTTGAGAAATAAACCTTTTTTACAAAGTCTGTAATGTTTTTTGATGTTTTTCATTAACAAACTCACCACAAATATAACAAAACCTGTCTGCAGAATTCTCACAACCGCGATTAGACATTTTAATGAGCACATATACTGGAAACCAGAAAGTAAGGTTAGGTTGACAGTAAACAAACATCAGCTGTGAACAGAATAATATAATTCTCCTTTTTCTGGACAGTAAATGTGTTTCAGCAGTGCTGCCAACATCCAGCACAAATAATGTTACAATTTACAATTACAAAGCAGTTAAATTCTGTAATGAATCAAAAAATTCAATATATTGATGTGCAAATGAGACAAAATGGTAGGTGATACAGCTTAATGAGTGTCATATTTGGATTTAGAAACCTAAAAAACAAAATAATAAGGTGTTTCAAGTAAAAAAGTTTTATCATCGTTGTCCTGTGATATCTGTGGAAGTTGAAAATACGCAAAACCTCAATATTCACGCATAGTGATGTAATGTTATCAACGTGCGGAATAATTATTCAAACTGCGGTTAACTTTCCGATTCGAAGACTGCTTGTTCGAACATAATTTGTATGAGTCACACGGCGCCATTTGTAAATGCACTATTTTAACTGTGTAGTCGAGTTAAACGCTTGTTCAAATTAATATCGTGAATTCGGGACACGTTTGCAACAACCCGCTCAGCAATTTCAACATTCAGTGTAACCGGGTGTTGACAGATAATTCAATAAAAATTACAACGGATTTGACGAGAATGCTTTCAATTATATTATGAATATCCTCGTATCAATTTGAATTTCAGTCAGCTACTGAAATGGTTTCGAAACGATTTTAATGAAAATTCAGAAGGTATTATGGACATTTTTGTTTCACTATAAATTGAGATGAAAAACTTTCGGGTTTCAGGTCTATTACGTTATTTCTTTCGCAAGTAATTTTTCAGTCTCATTCATTCTTGTAAAGAATAATTATTTCTTTCATTTATTCAGTTGTCATCATGTTCTATAGATCACATTTGTTAAAAATTGAATAAATTATTTACAGTAGGTACCCTGAAATGCCTTGTATCTAAGATGCTTGTTTGTAATGCTCTGACTCCATCAACTTTCAATCAATGTGAGGTAGTTAACTACTATATTTTGAATGGATGTGATCAGTGAAGATTACTAATAGTCGAAAATTCTGGCCTTCGATCCTGTTTTGGAACCAGATGGAAAGATCTCACATACCACTCATAAAGCAAGCTGATTGAAATTCAGTTTAAACATTGTGAGATACTGTGAGTTGTTTGCCAAATTCACTCAATAATTTTACACATCTTCATTCAATATTTAAAAAGTAATACAAACTATAAATCATCAAAAAAATTAATTGGCACTCCGGGCGACTTGATTGATTCCAGTGGCGCATTTGCTTTTTCAGCTGCAGGAAAACCCGGAAAAACCTGCAGCACCACATCATCTGAAGATCTTGATCTGCC
>WOGR01006669.1:0-12924 GCA_015342045.1 Leptinotarsa lineolata
GGGGGTGTTCCATTAAAAAAAATGACCGTGACGTCATTACTCGAACGTAATTCACCCTGTATATTAGATTATTATTTTAAAATACGGTAAATTAACACCAAAAATCGACGTGTTTCAGGATTACTTCTTAAAATGACCTGTTTAGCTAAAAATGAATTTGTTCCATACTTTACGGACACAGTGTATAACATAATGTAGTAGTTTAAGATCCGATATAAGAAAGATTTGCACCCAACTGTTTAATGGATAAAAATTATTTGACAGGTAATTTAGTATGTTAAAAATTATAGAAAACAAGGGGTGTCCCTTATAATGTTGTCCAGATTATAATTAACTAATAATGAACAATTTTTTTAAAATTATTAATTAATTAATACTAACAGTAAATATAAAGTCTATTATAGAATATACAAACGTAAGGGTGCCTATTTTTATCCTTTCCAAACTATTGAGCAGCCGGGTGTAAACAGGTATTTAGGTTGTAGTTGTTTTTTATAATTTTTAACATACTAAATCTCTTATCAAATAATTTTTATCTATTGAGCAGATGGGTGCAGGTCTTCCTTATATCGGATCCTCTACTATAGTTATATATGCCTGACATTCTGGTATATACAAAAGTGAAAGGCAAATAATGTTAGTATGAGAGAGGGGTACGTGAAAGGCGTTTTGTCTCTCTACTTCTCCATCATCATACAAAAATTGTCGGGGAAGCTTCGGGAACAAAATAGAAAGTATTTAACTTCAATTGTAATGCTTTACAAAGGTGCACATCCTTTTTTTTCAGAGAGAATTTTTAGCAAATTGTTCCCAATATTTCATAAACCCATGATTTTTTTCCACAAAAATATGTTAAGAATTTGTTTTTATCAAGTTTTTGTCTAAACGGAATGCACAATCCGTGTCTAAACACACACCTCTATTTATAATCAAAAAATGAATAATATAAAATAATATATAACATTCAAGTTTACCTAGTCCAGAATACATGAATGACTATGTAGTAACTCGTGTATATTCATATCATATATTCATATGTGCATAGATGAATATTTCGCCAAGGTTGAATATTATTTATATCAGTCACGAACTCAAAACTAACGAAAATTATGAAGTTAACAAAGTGACTCCAGGGACAATTCTAAAATTCATCTTTTTTGATAAATGTGAACAAAAAACAGCCCCAACAATAATGAGCACCCAACAAATCGGTCAAACACAACACCAAATTCATAACAATGCAAGGGTGACTCATGGAAAACGCATCGCAAGGCTGGAAAAGAACGTTTAGGGAAAATCAAAAAAACACGTCAAGTTGTGTCTGAAAGGGATAACTTTTGAAGCAAAAAGCATACACAGACAACCCCTCTAACTGGGGGTGTCATCCTCCAAATTTTTACAAATTTGAATAAAAGAATCAAGTAGTATCTCATTGAAAATCAAACTGTTGCCGGCCAACGTACATGAAATGATACAGATTATTTTGAAACCATTGAATATTCTGTCATTTCGCGACAGACGTTAATGATTCGCTTTCGCAATTCATCCAATGTAGATGTGCTGTAAACTTTGTTTATGTGTCCCCACAAAAATCCAAAGTACTTAAATCGAGTGAACGATGAGGCCACCCAGTTGCAGCGTCTTGGAAATGTTATTTGAATAATCGGCTAGTAAATTTTCAGAAATAAAAACAGATCCTACAATGAAATTTCCAAATATATCGGCCCAAGTGATATCTTGAATTCGTTGGAACCTTTGGAGACACCCTACATTTTGTTTCATGAAAGAGAGGACATTGGCAGATCAATATCTTCAGATGATGTGGTGCTGCAGGTTTTTCCGGGTTTTCATGCAGCTAAAAAAGCAAATACGCCACTGGAATCAATCAAGTCGCCCCGGAGCGCCAATTAATTTTTTTTGATGATTCACAATTTGTATTACGTTTTTGTATAGGGAAGAAATCTTTTTTACTGAGGTGTCAATTCCCTATTCCCAGTTGAAAAAAATGTGGGATGAAACCCCTACTTAGAGGGTTGAAGATTTTGGCATGATTTTGGTTCGAAAATTGTCCCCTTCAGATTTTGTCAACAAGTTTTATTCGACTCTGTTATGCATCGCAGTACAGTTTCGATGAGCCACCCTATATATTGAGACAAAGAATCTTTAGCAATTGATTCATATTTCCATATTTTCTTTCATTGAGATTATAAAACCTCAAGAAATGTTACGAATGCACTGAAATGAATTTACAGTCACCCGATTAGTTGGAAATTACCATTACAATGCTAAGAATCATCATTTCAACCATCTCGTGAGTGGGAATCCACAGTGAATGAATCACCACCGTATTGACTATGCGGTATTTCTGGGAAGTAAACAAATTCTATTCATTGAATAATTCCAGGGTTGCATTTATTCACTATTTGGCTGAAAGTTTTTTGGGTTGTTACTTTCACATTATTAGACAGAAAAGGTGGAATACCTAGAAAGAAAGAAAAGAAAGAAAGGAAATAACTACAATAAATACTCTTTTTGAAGATATGTAGATCATACACAGAAGTTTCTTTCAGATATAAATTGAAAAAATCGATGGACAAGTCGAAATATTATAAAAGAAGTGAGTACTTCAACTCTCTAAAATGGTGTTCATACGGCGATAAAACGAGTGTCTTGTCCCGAAACTTCGAAGTACACCATTGAGGATGTTGGTTTTCCATTTAATAGTAATATTCTTTCAAAGATCGAATTGTGCAGGATTCCTGTGAAAGATCTTTCGAATAATACTGTGAAGAGACAGTATTTTTGTTCTCGTGGAGGAAAAGTGTTTTCAATAGATTCAGTTCACGCCTGGGGTTTCAAATCCTTGTTAACCTACAAATAATATCTATTTCAATCTCATGACTATTTGTAAGTTTGTACTACAAATTGGATGAAAAAGAGTGATTTTCGTGTAGGTGATTCAATGTTCATATGGTGAAAATAGTTGTTCATCTGGAAATAGTTATTTTCAAATGATTTTTACTTCGAAGCATCTGAAACGAACTTCCGTGAATGCTCTACATGAACGGTGTTGTTTATTGTAGTTATTTTCTTTCTTCCTTTCTTTGGAAGTTTTCCACATCTTTTGTTTGATGATGGAGAAGTTGGAAAAACCTATCTCTCCTAAATATATTCCGTTTTCAATTTAATTTTTTCACTATCATTCTAATATAAAATGAGATTGCCAAATGACATATATCATCTCAGGGATATACGAGTATGATTTTATAACATTTCCATTTGAAAAAATTGGAAATTCGGTTGGAGACTTTTTGGATTAGCCGTCTCATCGATTCTCTTCTCAGATGGTCCCAGATGGTCTCAGATGGTTTTCCTTTATAAGTATATTATTTCAGGAGGTTTACGAGTTTTTCCTGGTATTTATGGGTTTCCGCAAGATTGTGTGCAATCAGTTTTCTCTGAGGTTCGAGAAAAAAAGGTGATTCCCGAAACGTCAACCACAGGATGGAAGTGAACACCTCGAATGCCACGAATTTTCCGGTAATCTTTGTTAATCATTGACCCGTTTCCATATCTGTTCTCAAACCAATCATTTTGGATCCCCGCAGCTGATTCAGGGCTTACTTATTGACCGCGTTTACACGGCATCTTAAAGAACGATTTCTAACAGCCGATGGTACTAAAAACAGCGGTAATGGCCATGTAAACACCATTTTTATCGAACTTCTTCAGGATCATGGTTATAAAACTGGGTTTTTAAGACATGTTAACACCTACTTCAAGAGATATAATGATTTAGTGACAAGCAACATTCCTAAAGTGTCAGAAAGTCAATTTTAATTTGAAGTGATCGCTAAACAAACGGGGTAAAAATAAGATCCTGCTTCCTTCTTGATTTATAAGCATAGGTAAGCTGTTAGATGAAAAAGGATTTATGTTGATCAAATAGTATTCTTATTAGTAGAATCTATGCAAAAATTGACTGCTGGAATATAACATTATAAGTAGAAAACTGAACGTAAATGATATCATCAGTCATTTAGTCGAATTCATTCCAAATTTATGCCCTGATGCTAAAACCAGGAAATTCTATGAGAATAATGAACCAAAGCAGTCCATGTTTATGCATATTCATAGATTTGTCGAAAGCGTTTGACACCGTTAGCCACGAACTCCTCTTACAGTCATTGGAAGACATTGGCGTTAGAGGTATTTGTCTGGAACTCATTTAAGAGTTACTTGAGCGAGAGAACCCAGACTGTAAGTGTTGATGGTGTGGTTAGCGGTTTCGGAACAATTGACTATGGTATAGCACCAGGAACAGTCCTAGGGCCAATTTTAATCAACATTTATATCTTTAACAGGGCTAATAACTGGGAAAACCTGAAAAAAAAGCAAAGACTGACTTCCAATTGGTAAAATCATGGTTCGAATATTAATTGCTCACAATCAACAAAGAGAAAACAAACTATTTGCCATTCAGCTGTAATATTCGTGGTCTGCCAAATTTGGACAAACTGAACATTACAACGAATAATGAACGGTTCTCTATAGAACCTGTTGAAGAAATGAAATACTTAGGTATAATCATCGATTCCCATTTAAAATGGGACTCTCATATAAATTTTGTTATAAAAAAATTGAGATGTATATTGTATAAGTTCAAGAAACTCGAGAATGATTTTCCTTTCAATCAAATGAAGACTTTATATCACGCACTGGTTGAAAGTCATATACGGTATGGAATTCTAGCATGGGGTGGGGCTTCAAAAACACATATGAACCCATTGGAAGTGATATAAAGACGATTCATTAAACTAATTTATTCAAAAAATTATAGATATTCTTCTGATTTGATATAATCTGAATCCAAAATCTTCGACCTCAAACAACTAAACTTCTTCGTCACGTGCATAAAATATCAAATAACAAAACAGAACAATCAACTCCCAACCCACAACTATAATAGCCGGAAAAAAATTATTATGCGTCACCCTTGAAGGTTTTAGCCACAACACAGAGAATGTTCAGCTACCTAGCACCAAAATTGTACAGTACAATTCCTGATGAAATGTATAGATAACAACAGAACATTCGAAACAAGTGTTTAGTCACTTATCGAGTAGAATATTTATTTACACGTTTCAGTTGAAACAATGTATGATTTCATTCTTCTGAATGTAAATAAATTTTATTATTATGGGTAATTTGAAACACTCAGTACCTAATATATGTTGTTCATTTTCAAAAATGAAAAAACAAGTACTAAATTAATGCCTTTTGGTCCCAGCGACTTATAATGTTATTTTATGGCCTTCCAACAGGGAATTTCGATAATTGATAACGGCCATCTTGTTGAAGTGTTTCGTTCGGGCAACGTACCGCGCGCTTCGCCTATTTTACGGTCCCCATAACCGTCCTACCTAGAGGACTAGTCGCAATGTGGTGGATAAATTTGACCAACACCTGTACGTCAACGAGACGCGAGATCTGCTGAAAACATCGCCGGTGTCTGTGAGAGTGTGCAGGACAATCCGAGGTAGTCGATTTCACGTCGCTCATAAGAATTTGGCTTTTCGCAGACCACAATTTGGCGAATTTTGCATCGTGACTTGGGCCTGCACCCGTACAAAATTCAACTGACCCAGGAACTGAAGTAAACGACCATAGACAACGACGTATGTTATAGAATAGAAATTTATTTATACTGAACAACAAACAGAATGGTTTCCACTTACATGATGCACAGTTTTTTCAAAGTTCCTTACACATAATATTCATTGAGTACAATAATACCGTTGAAATCAATATAAAATATAACAATTAAAAACAATATATAACAAAATGACCATAAAAAACTTTCAGGCATATTTAAGCAATCTGTAATACTGAATATATCCAGTTCACAGTTCCTTACCATTTTGTTAACTGTTTTGAGGCATTGTTTAATAGGAGACAAATTGTTCGAAACACGAAATAAATTGTATCTTCTCTTCAGTCTTGTCAGGTACAATAAAATCAATAGTATAGAGAATTTCAGGTACTTTCAGTTTTCTAAGCGATCTTTCAATGATTGCATATTAAATTCTTGTAATTGGCTGGAATACGATATAAATAAAGGCCAGACCTTGTGTTTTCTGAAGAAGAGTGTTCTTAATAATCGTTTCTGGATTTTTTTCTATACTATCAGAATATAAAAAAGTCTTTGGATCCCAAATGATACCATATCCCAGCTTAGAACGAACAATGGAATTAAAGAGTAACAAACAAGTATCGTGATTGAATTTACGGCTAAATCTTATGACAAAGCTCATTTTTCTATAACATTCAGATACTAAGTATTCAATGTGCCGAGAGAAATTGAACACATCAGCGAAACTGACCCTGAGATCTTTCATCTCATTGATCTCGGTGTGATTAATGAACTAGTCCTTGATAGTGGGTAACTTCTTTCATGTGAAACTCGTTATTTGTATGCATGTTTATAACTTAACTACAATTATGACTTATCCCATCTAGAAAAAAGGATCAATAAAATCTATCTATCTATCTATCTATCTATTGAGATCATGTTGAAGCATAACAGAATCTTTTGCGATTTCCATTCTTCTAAAAAGCTTGAGATCATCGGCATCTAGCAGAAATTGAGAATGCCTGATATACCGAGAAACGTCATTAACAAATAACACGAAAAGTAGAGGTCCCAAAATCGAGCCTTACGGAACTCCCGAAGTAGCAGTGAATTCGAATGAAGATACGTTGTTGAACTGTACGAACTGTATTCTGTTGGATAGATGGCAGTGAAAAAAATCAAGTGTGTTGTTCGTGAAACCGAATGCTTTTGATTTCGGGATTCAAACCTCGTGGTTAACTCTGTCGAATGCCTTGGCCAAGTCAGTGTATATAACATCTATTTGATATCCATTTTTTATTCAATCTGTGACAAAGTTACTAAATGCGCATAAATTGGTAATGGTAGATTCATTACGAATAAAGCCATGCTGTTGGTCGATTATAACTGAGTCCACGTGATTGTATATTCGATTGTGTATTACCCGTTCAAATATATTCGACGAAGCTGGTAAGGCTATTATGGGTCTGTAGTTTCTTTTATTGTTGCCATTGCTGTTTTTGTGTGTAGGGGTAACTCTGCCAATTTTGAGAAAGCTTGGTAACGATTTTCTATCAGAAAAAGATTGAAGAATATCAATATCAGTGGTTGCTTTAACAAGTCACAGTAAGCCTTGAAAAAGTAGGCTGGAATGCCATCGATTTCAATGGCTGCTTGTTCGCTGAATGGGCTCTGGCGCAGTTGGTAACTAACTAGCGATAAGGCCCATTTCTGGATGAATAGGTACGTGAACAAACAAAATTGTCGAATTTGAGACGATACCAATACACATAAGATCCAAGAGCGTCCAATGCATAGAGGGTTGCATTTTATATTTCGGGATTAGAAAACAAAAACAAATGTTAATAATCGAAAATCAATTCATTGTTTTTCAGAATAATCTCCATGAATATCTATACACTTTTGCATTCGTTTGAACCAATTGTCGAAGCACTTTTGCCACTCTAATTGAGGTATCTCCAATACATGCATTCTGAATGCAGCAACCGCTTCTTCAGGTGTCGAAAAACGTCATTCGGTGCCAAGTCAGGACTATACGATGTTTTGGGTGCTCAAAATGTAGTGAAGAGTGATCCGTTTTTGGCGGTTGGTTTTCTTGATTTCTTGGAAACTGGAAAACAAATGATTGTGTACCACTCAGAATTGACTGTTCTGCGTCGCCAACAGGAGACCATTTGGTTGGAAGTGCTTCATGCGCGAACAACTTTTGTTGGATGTGGCTTATCTTTAAACACCCATACAGTCGACTGCTGTTTACTTTCGGGCTCATACGCCTAAATCCACGATTCATCACCTATCACGATGTCATAGACGTGTTTCGAAGCACCGTGATCGTGTTTTTTGAGCATTTCCTTCGACCAATCGACACGAGCCTTTTTTTTGAGCGATTGATAAAGTGTGTGGGATCCGACGCAAACACATTTTTTGACAGTCAAATATTTATGCAATATTAAATATATTCTGGTCCCCCTAATGCCTAAGGTTGAATTAAGTTCATCCATGCACTGTTGCTAAGATAATCCACGTCGAAAGTTGTAAAAAATAATCGCACGAAAATGTTCACGATTTAATTCCATTTTTGGGCCGAGATGAATCTTTTAAGTTACTGTAAAAAACACGAATAGTGCTCGTATGTCAAAACGTTCTGAGTACGTATAACCTCAAAAATGTCCAACTTTACGATAGAGCTGACAGTTGCCAGATTGCAACACTAGGGTTGCCAAATCCCGAAATATAAAAGGCAAACTATCGTATCATATTACGTATTAATATGACTTGAAAGTCGACCAAAAAATTGTTACTAAGATTACCCAAAGTATTCAGTAAATTATTTGTAATTCTTATATCTCACCATCAAATATCTTTTTTGTATCTTAGTCAAATAACCTATTCTATTGCATAGATGATTATGTAACCTTAATAAATGTATAAAATATAACTTTTCCGAATTGTGTGACGAAAACTCTGTACTTACAGGGACCTAAAACTGGAAAACCTGCTGTTAGATAAGGATGGTCACATCAAAATTGCTGATTTTGGTCTTTGTAAAGAAGACATCACATATGGAAGAACAACTAAGACATTTTGCGGTACTCCTGAATATTTGGCCCCAGAAGTTCTGGAAGATAACGATTACGGACAGGCAGTCGACTGGTGGGGTATTGGAGTTGTAATGTATGAAATGGTGAGTGAGGATTTCTTTCACACATAATAATGAAATACAAAACATTTCTGAACTGCAGATGTGCGGTAGACTACCCTTTTACAATAGAGACCACGATGTGCTGTTCACATTGATCATGATGGAGGAGGTGAAATTTCCGAGGAATTTGAGTAACGAAGCCAAGGACCTGCTGGCGGGTCTATTGGTGAAGGATCCCACAAGGCGATTAGGGGGTGGACCTGACGACGCTAAGCAAATCATGGCCCACCCCTTTTTCAGCAGTATAAATTGGAGAGATTTGGAACAGAAAAAAGTAAGTAAAGAACTGTGCAATAAAATTTAAGGAAAATTGAGGAGTTTAGAGGGAAATGAAAAATAATAATAAATGGTGAGTGACAGTTGAAGGGACGTTGTGAAAAAAGTTGAGCAAATGAAGATACAGCAGTTTGAGAAACTGAAGAGAGATATGATGCTGAGAACTGATAGTTGAATTGCTGAGAAATTAGCGTTGAACCGGAAAATGGGAGCAGAATTAATGATAGAATTGAAAACTATGGAATAAAATGAATACAACAAAAATTTTTTTCTTCCACACATCAGTACTACCTAACTTTTCTTGTTTCAACCAATCACATTGGCGTTTTGGATGTCTGAGAAATGAATTTCAAGATACTGAAAAGTGAACGTTAAGATATTGGGAATAGAGTTGAGATGGTGAGAAATGAGAGTTATGATTAAAAGATGAAAGTGTAACCTCTGAAGTAAAATAAATCTTACGAAAACAATTTCACGTTACACAATTTCAATGCTTTTCTTGAACAACTTAACAATCTCGTTGGGTTATCAAGAAATCATCATCTCCCGAGTTAGGGTTGCATCAGCTTATTCCTGTGTAGCTGTCAGTGTGAAGCTTTTATATAGATTTTTTGCTCGATGACAGAGTTGGAAATCAAATTTAGTACTTCTGTTGCTTGGGCAGCTGTTTTCTCACAAATTCTCCTGAAAAACTGAAAGTAAGGGTGACCAACTGTTATACTCAGGAAAGTCATTCTATCCACATGTGAATAAATGACAGTTATTCATCTCCTGTTTTAGATTCCTCCGCCTTTTAAACCTCAAGTAACTAGTGATACCGACACCAGATATTTCGACTCTGAATTTACGGGAGAAAGCGTCCAACTGACGCCTCCAGATACCAGCAGGCCTCTTGGATCCATACAGGAGGAGCCGTACTTTCCCCAGTTCAGTTTCCAGGATCTGTCTTCGACTCTCGGCAGTTCCGCTTACATCAGCGGAAGCATGACCAGTGTGGCTCCGATGCAGTGACTTTATTATTCATAGGTAAGTAGGTATGATTGAAACAGCTAATTTGCTTGAATCAATTACAAAAATTCATATGATTCTATTGAATTGTTTTCCACAGCAAGAAAATTAGCAACGAAAATCAATTTGTTTGGAAGAATCAGTGAAAACCTTGCAGTTATATATTATGACATATACATTTATTCCGCTAGTATTCAGCAAAGCATAAAATATAACTTATAGCTATCTTCTTGTATTGCGTCCCACATAGTTTGCTGATAGCTGGTCCACCATGTCCACTCCTATTTTCATATGATTGCAATCCAAAATCATAATAGGTTTTTCACTTTCTTCATCGACTTCGTCTATATCTTGCATTGAGGATAGGAGCAAAACGTTTTTTAGGTTTTGGTACGTAGGACACAATAGTTCACTTTCTTTGAATGCAAAAATATCTGATGGGATAGGACAGTTCAAACCATTAAGAAACTGAGGAGGCAACTGTCTTATTTTTTCTTGTCCCCAATAATGTTAATTTGTGCTCATCCAGTAGTTTAGTAAACCAATTGTCTGTGGTAACATCTGCCTGTTCCACTAATACCATTTTATAAACGGCATCTATGGGGGAGTTGTTAACTTCAAACGGAGAATCCTGCGGTTGTTTACCTACCTAAACTTCCATATTCGTGGTATAAAACATTTTAGCGTCTGATAACGCAAATATTTTCAACCCATCCTTGGAGGGTTTCGAAGGAATATACTGCCTGAATGGACATTTTCCTCTAAATGCAACCAGTATTTCATCCACTGTCAATAATTGAGAAGGGGAAAACTGGTCTTTATAATTACTGAAAACCCTCTGGAAAACCTCCCGGGTGGGCGCTAACTTGTCATTGGTTCGTCGTTCGAGTCTTGTGTAGTGGTCATCGAATCGAATATGTCGTAAGAGAAAAAGGAAACGCTGCATCGACATGGTAAGTCGAAAAAGTTCTGTTGAACTTCCATCGGCGGCAAATATTTCTTCACAGCATAGTCGATAATACCCCAATTAAAGCTTCAATTTCGATGAAATCTGTTGGTTTTGTATAACTGTCTCTACAATATCTCCCTTGTGCAAAACTTACTATATGTGCATCAGTATGCGTCACAATAATTTCAAGAACAGAAACGTCAAAAAATGTACGCCATATGTCTACGGGGTCAACTAGATCTCTAGCTGGTTGATTTACTTCGGGTAACTGAGTAACAATATTCCTTGATCTTGTTCTGGATCTTGATAATGGGGAACAGTGCTTTTTCCATTTTGTGACTTTTTCTTTACCGATGAAGTATAACTAATCTGATGTTTCTATAACATTTTCTTTCTCATAGGGTTCTTCAAGTTCTTGCTTGGTATCTAAATCATCTTTCCTTCTTTCAATATGGTCTCACTCGTTATCATCACATCTATCATCGGCCTGTTCTGTTTCAGACTCCGGCAAAACCTCTGTTGCAGTCGTTTTTGTTCGGCCTCATAACTCATTATTCTGTAATAATGAAAATGACCTGATTTATATGATTTTGATTGTCAAACAAAAAAACATAAATTTGACTCACGATAAATAAATATAAGAAAACTAGAAATTAACAATGAAAAATATACTTACGATATCGGTGTTGTCGGTTTACCTTTCTGCGTCTCAATTCGGTGACGTACGGTGCCACAAACCTTTATGCTTTTACTGTTCTTGAAAGGTTCACTATTCAGCTGATGTTTGGAGACTAAAAAAACGATATCAAGTTAGGAAGATACCAGGAGAAATAGCGCGCTCTCTCTAAACACAATGAAAATTAACGGTACTTTTTTATTTCGTCGGAATGTGAGACAGTACGTCACCGGTGGACGGTTAAGCAGTTCAAGAATAGTGTTCCGTTTCTCCTTTTCCCTTAACTATCTACTGGTGATCACTCTATGAAATCAAACACTCTCACTTATTTCTTACGTCCACTCTTGCTTGCTATTCTATAACGAATGAATATCTTGAATCATCCCCATCTTGACTATTGTGACTTTTTTCCACAACGGGAACAGGTATTTATATGAAAAGTATTTTTTTTTACTAAAACAGTGCATTTATCTTCTGAACTTTGTTTCGAGCAAATCCTTTCATTTATCTGTTCACGGATTCTAAAATATTCGCTTCTGATATGATAGCATCAAGAGTAACTGAATCTCCGGTACCTAAATTTTTTTTCCTGAGATCTGAAGAGAAACATTTTTCGATAATTTGGTCAATTATGTTTTCGTTAATATTTGTAAAGTTTGATGATTTTTTGATCTTGCATTCTGTGTTTGATAATATATTTATCAAATTTTTCACCTTGTTCTTTGATTTGCCTAAAAGTATGCCTTTCAAATATTTTACTTTGTTTAGTCACAACACAATCGAAGCTTTCCAAAGAAGACGTGTTCGACATTGTAACGTGGATTCCGAACCACTTTTCATTCAGTATTTCTTTCCTGTAAAGTTTTTTATATGACTAGGTACTTTTCTTATAATTTCAATCTTTCAAGGAATCGATTATATTAACGTCGTCTTTTTGTCACCAGTGGCCTCGACAAATACGACGGGGCTTCCATTTAACGTGGACTTCGAACCACTTTTCATTCAGTATTTTTTGTACTTTCTGTTGAGACGATAAATTCGTTACTGTACTTTATATTTATATTCAAGTTTGAGTAAGAAATCGGTGAAGAAAACCACAGTTAATACGGTATAATATGAATAATTCAACTTGAAAATTAAATGAATAAATAAATAAATAAATGAATGAGTAAAGTTTCGTC
>WOGR01006670.1:0-12924 GCA_015342045.1 Leptinotarsa lineolata
CCTTGCTCGAAATTTGGACTCTCTACTGTCACTTCAACTTTTTCCAATTTTTTAAATTTTGCGGATTTTTTGCTCTAGTGATTCGAACGAAACATGATTAAAATTTCATAATTTTGATGAATACGAGACTACAATGTCATATCTATCCCAGAAAATACCCGCATTGGCCTGTTACCAGAAAAAGAAATAAATACACCTCCAGGAATTCGTCTTTCTTGTTGCAAAGTGCATCTAGTTTTTTCATTTCATTGTTGAACTGATTCGGATTTTCAATGTATAGACGTTGATAATGTTAGTAATCGAATAAATATTTTTTTTCAGTCTTATTACATTCGTATTCATTTTTTTAACAGATTTGTATTCCATCAGCTGTACATGAGTTCAAAATATTTTTATCCAGCCCTCACCCAACAGTATGACTGTTGGATATGAAGTGGTACATGTAGTTATCGAGGAAATAATAACGCTTCTTGGGTTGATTTGATAAATCTTATACTCTTTATTTCCACCAATAAATATGTATATAACATCAAACCAAAATAAATATTACCAAATTCATTGATTTATTGAATAATCTTAAAAAGAGCCCGAATTCATCATTCAGTATGCCGTTCTTCCCGTTCTATACAAATTATAGTCCTCTAAATGTTCTTTGTTTGCAAATGGTCTGTGCTTATACACCCATAGAAAAAAGTCCAACGGAGATAAGTCCGGTGATCTTGGTGGCCAATAATCTTCCCAATCTCGATCTATCACTTTGCCCCTAAACATTTGACTGAGACACTATTTCACTTCTACCGTTTGGTGGATCAGTGCCCCGTCAAGCTGATACCACAAATTTCGTCTAACACTTAGAGGCAGATTATCCAAAACTTGAGACAACTTATCCAACGGAGATAAGTCCGGTGATCTTGATGGCCAATAATCTTCCCAATCTCGATCTATCACTTTGCCCCTAAACATTTGACTGAGACACTATTTCACTTCTACCGTTTGGTGAATTAGTGCCCCGTCAAGCTGATACCACAAATTTCGCCTAACACTTAGAGGCAGATTATCCAAAACTTGAGACAACTTATTTATAATGAAATTTTTGTACATGTCTGCGTTCAAATTTCCTCTGAAAACGTTCGGTCCAATTATTTGGTTATATAATAACCCACACCACATATTTATCTTGAATGAATATTGGTCACGGCATTCTATTACAAAATTTGGATTATTGTTGGACCACCAGCGACAAGTTTGGGAACTAACTGTTCCGTTCGACGTGAAAGTTGCCTCGTTTGTACATAAAATCCTGTAGGGAAATGCGATATTGTTTACTCTCTCACCTTGGAACCAAAATGAAAATTCTACTCGAATATCGAAATCTCTTCCTTTAAGGGTGTGTATGAACTTTGGCTTATAGGAATGGAGTTTATTTTTGTGCAAATTTCTTCTCACAGTTCCTCTGCAAACCCCTGTATCTTCACTAATACTCCTAAAATTATTTTTTCATTTTCAACAACGCTCAAACAAACATTGAGTTGTTCTTCTTCATTATACTTTATTGGATTATGCGGTTTCTTGAAACGATTGTCCACAGAGCTCTATTCTTTGAATGTTTGTAATGTCCTTTCCACGGTACTGAAGTGAATATTTCTTCCTGGATGCCGGTGATTGAAAATACAAGCAAAATCTCAATTTGGCACATTCTCACAACATAAAAGATAAATGTCCACTTTGTCTTGTGTGGATAACATTGTACATAAAACTAATTTGTGAATTATGAATGTACGAAAATCTGTACACAAAACAACTCGTTTCATCAAACGCAATAACTTGACATTAACCAAAACTAAAAATTTGTTTTAAAAGCATACCAAGGAAAAATTTTATTTCGATTTGATTAGTAGGAACTATTTTCTTCCCGATTTGTTGCATTAGTCTTGTAATGTTTAAAATCACGAAATTTTATCATTTTCAGTACAAATCGCTAGAATGACAGTCTTTTGAATAGTTATGAAATTGTAGGTTGATGTTTAGTTTACAGAAAACTATGATATTTCGGGTTGGTTTGTAACTGGATCGTCGGTCAGAGAAATGATTAAACTGGATAAAAATCCACCGAAAAAATGAATACGAGTGTCATAAGAATTCGATTACTGACATATTAACGTCCTTACATTAGAAATCCTACTCAGTTTAACAATGAAATGAAAAAATGAGATGAACTTTGGAGAATATCTTCAACATCTCAGGAAAAATCTCAAAAGGAACAAAGTTGGGTCACCCTGTACGTGTGCGGAAATTGTTCGACAAAGCGCGGAAAATATCAGTAATTCAAAAATTGAATATAAAATTAATGATTTCAGAATAAATACAACAGACAGGATTTAGACAATAATATCAATCTGAAATGATACTGTATCTATTGTATAAATTTGAAAGAAATATAATAAAATTATTATAATTAATTAGAAATGATAAAATGTTTGGTTACGAACATGAATTCATGCTCAGACAAAATTCAAGTATTCAAGTGACGTTATACAAAATTTGTAAACTTATTATAGAAAAATGTAGCAAAATTTAGAAGTAAGTGTCAAAATTTTGAGTTAACTAATTTAAGAAATATGAAAATTTGAAATTCGAACTTGTGACAATTAATAGTTCGTAATCAAGCAGAGTACATATCATTCAACTTTTTTGTCAACAAGAGGGTTCCTTCCCAAGCTCCCAGAGAGAAGCCACGCTAATTTTATACTCCAGAGATATTTGAAATTTGACGCAAAAACAAGTAGAATCCAAGTATGATATTGATAATTAATTAAAATAGAGCCAAATTTAAAACCACCTACCTGAAAGAACCAATCCATCAAGTAAAGTAAATTGAGGAAGTTCTTCAAGCAGAGTTTCAGATTTCCAAAGGAGAGTCCCGGTGATTTTCACAAAGCCAACATCACTGTACTCAAACACAGGAGCTCATATTATTTGACATTTCACGTTTCCATAATAAAGTGCGTTTCGTTTTCATTTCATAGTTCGGGTTAGCGTAGAACATATTTTTATGTATTATTGCTTGAGAAAGCTGTTGTATATCTAAACACGTGTCGCGGTTTTTGTAAAACCCTTTATAGTGAAAATTATTATTGTAATAATGAGTTTTAACATATTTTGAAGCTAGATTGTTGTGTCGCAAGTTTTATTATTTTTTGAAATCTATTATTTTTTGAAATCCTTTAAGCCTTTTTATTTAATGTTTATATTCAGTGTTCGATTGTGTTTCTTTCAAAATTTATCCACAGGTACATCCGCAGATCGTGTTGTATCCTGGTGAGTTATATTCATATTTGAGCAAGAATCCACCTGAGATGTTGAGAAAAATTCGTGTACACTGAGATATGGGAAATGAGAGTAAATGATTTGAATGCAGTACGCCTATGGTACTAATATACAGATATAATGCTGTAGTTTTTCCCATTTCTGAACATACTATTCCTATAATCAATTCGATAGGCTCGACACAACAAGAAAAAACAAGTAAATCAAACGAAATTCACTGAAGAAATTAAAAAAAAATATATTAATGAAACATGTAAACAAAAATTCTGATATCGGTTTTACAGGAATATTCATCAAAACCTAAATGTTTTCCTGATTCATAAAAAAATAAAAAATTCAGTTACTGCAGAGTTATCATTATGTTTCAAATTTAATTTCTTTGAAACTACTCGTATATGCATTATCTACACATCTTCGCGA
This sequence comes from Leptinotarsa lineolata, assembly GCA_015342045.1. Lineage (NCBI taxonomy): Eukaryota > Metazoa > Arthropoda > Insecta > Coleoptera > Chrysomelidae > Leptinotarsa > Leptinotarsa lineolata. The sequence continues at coordinate 3,748 of WOGR01006670.1, forward strand.
ATAGTTTATTTCGAAATTGATTGCTTTCTTTGTTCTCTTGGAAGTTTCCCACCTTTTTTATAAAAATGGAGAAGTAGAAAGTCAAAGCCTTTGTTTCACGAAAAAAATGTTAAACTGTTTGGGTTTTATTGACAAAAAATATGAAAGACAAGAAGTTGAACATTTGGAAAACACATAAACTCAATAAATGAAATATATTATTCTATTGCAATGCAGCTTTTTGGTTATCTTCAATATGATATATTTCGAAACAATAAATGTTCTAAAAGTGAACAACAGAACATTCAAACTATACTGTGAGAGGATTGCATAAAAATTGTTAGCGTGATAATCCACATTGGTTTGTTTTCTAGAAATTTTTTTTATACGGTCAAAACTAAGTTGGTGAAAAAACTCAGTAGCTTCCTTGTATTTACGTCTCAGTTGCAATTTCTGGTGTTTCCATCCTAGATAATTCTAAATCTCTTCATTTTTGTCAACATGTGGATAGTATCGTTCTCCTCTCTCCTAGTATTTGAAGACATAAATGTAAAAGCATGTGACGAAAGTTACCTTCATTGCTGCTCATTCTGTCTTTGATTCACTGAGACTCAAAATAAAGCTTTCGTTATTTTTGGAAGTCCATCGACCACGATAACCTTTATATTTGGATAGATACGTCATATACATTTATATAACTAATGAATAATTTGATGTCACCAGGATACTTCTACCAACACAAATGAAGTGTTGAATGTTATATGTTGGTAACAACAGACAATATACCGGGTGATTCTCTAAGGTGGGTCACCCCTATAATTTTTTTATTATTATAGATAGAAAAACAAAATTTGGCGGTTGTGTATAATAGTTCAATTTACATTTTTTGACATATTTACTTGCTTTGCCGTACTTCCGTTTTGACCATAAATGACCCCAACTTTAGACTTTTAAATGGGACATACTATATATTTTTACTTCTTTCGATCGAGAATAACATTCTGAATCCAACAATACATCGTTTGTTAATATTTGACAAATAAAATCATTCGTATTCCAATTTTGATTTTTTGATCTAGAATGCCATGGATCGTGTAAATTGCTTCATTCTTGATTAAATAACATGGGAAAACTAAGACTGTGAGGCTTATGACTTCACAGTCGTTTTAAGAATTATTCCACAGTCGCAAATATAAATTTTCCCAGTTGACTTGATTTTTTCAAATAGAAATGGGGTGGTTCGTCGGCTTTTTGTGAAAGATCATTTTCTTACGAATAATTTGATGCCACACATTTTCATTTATTTTCTCTATTTTTCTGAATGATTGCAAGAAACGATCATACCTTATAACAAATAATACGTATTCGGCATACTTATGCACTAAGTCCTGTTATTCTAGTTATCCGTGACAAACAATTGAAGCTGTTGCTAGTACTACCTAAACAAATAGGCTAATGAATATGGTGTCACTTTTAAAAATTTATGTGTTGGAGAAACGGAGAAACAAAATAGAATGCAACTGATGCAGCTCGAATTTATGCTCAGAGGTTCCCTAATCGTCGCCATCCCACTCGGCATCATTTTCCAAAACTGGAAAGAAAAATGGGAAATGAACCAGAAAAAAATGTCAATAACTTCATCGTCAGTGAAGAAAAAGAAGTAGACGTGTTGGCCTATGTTGAAGTTAATTATACGGCGTCAATTCGCCAAATTGTTATTCGTCCGTTTAGAGAATTTTTCACAAATAAAATTATCGATCATTCAAGTACCAACTACACCAACATTTTTACGATAACGCTCACAACCGAAGATTGACTTATTGCAACTGGTTCTTGACTAAATACAGAGAAGATGTACTTTTTCCATTTAAAATTATTTATTCAGATGAAACCTGATTCACTAACTTGGGTATGTTCAATAGGAATAATAAAAGGTACTGGTCTCATGAATATTCACATCTGATGCAAGAAGGAAATTTTCAATAGCGACTTGGTTTCATTTCCTGGATGGGTATTATCAGAGGAAAACTTTTTGTGCCAATAATTTTCGACGGACAACTGACTACGGAAAGATATCTACAGTTCCTTAGAAATCACATTATTGATTTTATTGAAGATTTGCCACTGGCTAAGCGAGTTGATATCTATTTTCAACAAGATAGAGCGCCACCTCACAATTCTCAAGTCGTATGGGAACATCTGAATGACACCTTCCCAGAAAAGTGGATTGGCACTTATGGACCTATTCAGTGACCTGCGAAGTACATTCTTGAGTTGTCACATTTTTACATGAATTCATCATTTCTTTTTCATATTCTAGATCACCAGATCTTACTCCGTTAAATTTTCTTCTCTGGGGAACAATTAAAAATCAGGTTTACATTACAACATCAACTACTCGTGAAGAACTAGAGCGTAAAGTAAGGGTGGTATTCCAGAATATCACTGAGGAACAGCTAATCAATATGATGCGCGCAACAATTGAAAATGTTGAACTTTGCCTTGGTCAAGGAAAATTTATAACCTTAATGGACTAATTTGCAACTTTCTTGTAATTATACAGAAAAATAGAGAAAATAGAGTGGAAATGTGTGGCATATAATTATTCGTACTAAAAGGATATTTCCATTTGAAAAAATCACATTTGCGACTGTGAAATAATTCTTAAAACGACTGTGGAGTCATAAACCTCACAGTTATAGTTTTTCCATGTTACTTGATCAAGAATGAAGCGATTTACACGATCCCTGGCATTCTACATCAAAAGATTAAATTTTGTCAAATATTGACAAGAGAGATATTGTTAGATTCAGAATGTCATTCTCGATCGAAATAAGTAAAAGTATATAGGATGTTCTATTTAAAAATCGAAAGTTGGGTCATTTCCGGTCAATCCGGAAGCACGGCAAAGCAAGTAAATATGTCAAAAAATGTAAATTAAACTATGATACACAACTTCCAAATTTCGTTTTTCTATCTCCAATAGTAAAACAGTTATAGCGGTGAGCCACCTTAGAGAATCACCTGGTATTATTGTTTACTTGATCTCACTCCTATCTTCTCATATTAGCAGCACTAACCTCTTTAAAATGGGCTAGTTTCAAGCATGGAGTTAGATTTTAGTGAGATGATAACAGCCGCTGAATCAGGCAAATTTTCCTTCTTGGTTGAGTTTAAGGCTGAGGTTGAGCTTCTTTGTATTCACATATATATTTTCGGATTTTTATGTGTTATTCTTGTTCAAGTAGTTCTGAGTTCCAACATGTCAGAGGCGAGAAGTATATAAGATGCCTTCAGAAAGAAAATTTAATGAAAAATTTGAAGACTGGCTTAATGCGTGACTGATTCTGTCTACCTAATCTTGAATCACAGTCAAAAAAGAGCTGATCACATTATTAGCTGTAGTCAAATCCAATTGATATAATTCAGATCTAATGTCTATTGGGTTTTTGACATTTTCAGTTTACGTAGACGTTTCGACGATGTTAGGACCTCTTCAATTGATGGTTCTATCGAATGTTTCTTCTAGGAAAAGATTTCGACTTCGTATTTGCCAGTATGCAGACTCATGTTTGGAGCCTACCAGTAATTGTTTACAATATAATACTGGAGTTACAGGAACGATTTCTTCTTTCAACTACGATCAAGTCTCTATGTTTAATAGAAGTGTTCCTGGATATTTTGTAAGTGAACTTAGTTTTATATTTATGCTTGATGATGATGAAGGATGAATCATTTAATAATGTTTCACAAGGGAGATTGTGTTTATAGTTTAGGAGAAAATTTCATGAATACTGAAGTTCAATTACTTGTGATATTTTTTCTGTTATTTGATAACAATAGATATACTTTCGCAGAATGATTTGAACTACGCCATTTGCATTAGACGAGAAGCAGGTTACTGTTCGATCACATATACAAATGTCAGGAATGGAGTAGAGTATCCATTTGAACTCCGCAACGTAGGTAATGGTGAGTTATCAAAAAAAAAAATAAGTGGGAGTTCATACAATTTTGAATATTAAGATTCATTAAGTATACGTATTGTAACCTCATTTTAGTATGCACGAAAATTATTCCGTATGATCATATTTATTTCATTTCTTCGTACATATACATATAGTTCTTTCTAAATTTTAACGTCAGAAAATTTTTACTTCAAAATATAGTGAACGGTATTTTTGAATCACATTGGAAAGTGAGTTGATTGGAGTTTTGAATTCAGATGGTGTCTCAACTTTACCAAGAGGAATCGCTGGTGTAGATACCATTGATTGCCCTGATGATTATATTGTAGTCGCAGGAACGAGATTATGTGGTTACAAATTCAATGATGGATCGAATTCAAATTTTACAGTTAATGCACCGGTTACAGGTAAGATTTGTGATTGCATCTGAAAATATTTGATCTAACTGGTTGAATTTAATGAAACCAACATTAGTGACAATTCGTTGAAGTGATATGAGTTTCTTGTATAACAACGTATTTTTCTTCAGGGTGTTGATTGAATAAAAATTAAGGGACTATTCCTTGAACTATTCTAAGAATATTTTATCCTTTAATGATTTTTGATAGGGTGTTTTGTTTCGAAGATAAGAGGCGAAAAAGAATTTCGACAATAACAATTATGGTAATTTTGAAATTATTAACGTAGCCGAAAAGAAGCTATAGCGTACTACACTGGAGTTACCAAGTAATAAAAATCTAACAATTCCTTTGGTACCTATCAACAACATTCCGATTACTACAAACGGTGTAACGTAATCAGAAACGATCCTGGTGTTTTTGAAAGAGTTCGGGAGTCGATGAGAAGATTGGGATTCTTGCATTCGAGCATTCTTGTAGATTAAGGAACATTATATGTCATTTTCAGTAATAAATTGTTATTGTCGAAATTCTTTTTCGCTCCGTATCTTCGAAACAAAGCGCTCTATCAAAAATCATCAAAGAACAAAATATCTTTGAAATAGTTCAAGGAAAAAAGTCCCTTGAATTTTTGCCGTATGTTTAATAAACACCCTGTATAGTCTGATATTTGAGGATCTGAGTTCCAAAATGTACTGAAATTTTCTTCATTATTTGTTTCAGGTTATTCTTAATTTATACTGTAACAGGGATAAATTTTGTGTGCGTTCCGGGTAATAGTAAATAATTTTCAGGATGACAAAATTTATTCTACAGTCGATAACAACTTTCAAAACTGAGAATTTCGCATTTTAAATCCCACATTCATTTTGAATTGAAAAAAATCTTTCACCTAATACCAGGATGGAAAATTATCTTTGCAGTAATCAACAAATTATATTTTATACTAAAAGGCTGTCAGTTTTCAGCACAGTTACCGAAACACCTCGGAATGGGATTAAAATGAGGAAATGAAAGGCTGGAACAAAAATCAATTATTTCTCAGAGGGCAAACTAGTATCATCTGGTGGAAAATAGCAAATGGTACTTTCATATGCTACAATACGCACCCCTGATCGTACTACAGTGTTGATTACTAAATAACACTGCTAAATACTATTTATCAATTGATTTCTGGAAGGGTGTACTTTCGGATATGACTAGCATGAAAAGATCCAAGTTTTTGGGGAGTCACGATTCTGTCCAGTGCAAAAGTTGCGTTGCCAACTTTTTTTTTTATTTTGTAAAGACTCTCAAAAAGCAATGAGAATATCTTTGTTTCGTAATGTACTATGGAAAAAGTTGTATTTGTCCTTAACAAAACCATATTCCCTACTTCGAAATTGAAATCACGCACTGTTGGTTGTCTTGCATTTCTGCGTGCAGCTTCTGCCAATGAAGTTTCCCTAGCTAAAATCAGTTTCTGGATGGATGACTGTATCTCCTTATCAGTGCGTGGTCCCCGGAGGCGATTGAGCAATAAAAGAATCATTCGGTCATCAAAATATAACTTATTTGGACTAAAAACCGTCAATTTATGAACCAGATTCTCGCCTTTTCGAAAGCCCATTTTGTGACAGAACGTTCTACATAAACGTCTTAACTCTCGCAACATGCACTCTGACGGGTTTGCTTGTGGGTGTCTCACAGAGTTAAAAATTACCTTAATTTTCAAAGCTTCAAAAGTTTTCCTCTACTTAACGGAAGTGAATTGTGTACCGTGATCATTCAATATGTTCTTTGATATAGCAATTATTAAGTACTTCACAATATATTGATAGTTATTGCAAATTTTAAAAATACTGTTTTAGAAATGTTTCATTCATTTAGAAAACATGTTCATTAAAGTTGGAAAAGTAATTGCACAAGCCGATAAATCCATTTAAAAGACAGAAAAAATGTCAAGTTTTGATCTACCCAGTAGAAGAGAGAATTGTTTGGGTTGAATTATCACTCAATAATAACAAAACTACAATTTCAAAATACCCCCCTAACGAATATACCCCTCAATTGAAAATGGTCATAACTTCTGGACTGCTCGGTATATACCCATACATTTTCATATTCAAAAAATCTAACTTTGAAATAAGACGATTCTATTCGTAACCTTTATATAAGCTTAGCTTAGGTTAGGTTAGATCAAAAGTGAGAGGGTCTATATTCGACCCTCCACCGCAACCCGTAAGGGTTTATTGTAGCTCACAATTATTCAAACTCGATCAAATAAACGCAGCCTCTTGCCGAAGCCGATTAGTTTGTATGGTGAGTGATCTTCCAGGTCAGATGGTAGGAGTGCGGTTCTACCAAACTCTAAGAACATGATTCGGTCCACGGCGGAGCAGGCACACAGTATATGCTCTGCTGTTTCATCATAGTCCAAACAGAGGCGACATACACAATGTCTTCCGACACTCCGAGTCTTTGCATATGATGATTCAGACGACAGTGACCTATAAGGAGGCCTGCCCAAAACGTTAATATTTGCAACTTTCACAGAAATTTTTTTTGATACCCTCACTTTTCCACTCCTCAAAATTTTAATGAAAACTGTAGGTGATAAAAACTGTATAGATCTCAATTTTAAGCAGGAAGTTCGTTCTGAAGACGTGAATGAATGTGGTTACCGAAACGTTAAAATTTGTAAAACAAAAAAAATCCTGTCTTTTGAGTGTGCTAAATTGGTGTCATTTTTCTTATTAGAGAAAAGCGTTTTTATGAGCCGACTGATTTGTTGGGATAGATATACTTTCTACTAATCAACAAAAAGAATATTTTAAAATGTTTTTCTCTTGGGATAATAAGTACATCATGATTTGGGATAATAAGTACATCATGATTTTTATTGATTTACAAAGTATCTCATATATATAGTACAAATCAAGGCAAAAACGTCTGTGATTTCTGAGAATTCAGTGCCTACTTTTTTGGAATTATAGTATAGTACATTTGATCGTTTGTTCGACACTGTAAAATATTTTTTTTACTTCCCACACATTCCTTCCATTTCACATCTTATATGACATTCAGAAGCTTTTACATAATAAAAGGTTGGTTACATTTTTCCATATTGAAGTCGTCTTTTTAACATAACATTTCTGGATTATTTATATATTTTGTCCTATTTACGATATCATATGACATATAAATTTGTTTTAGAGACGCACACAGATGTTTCAAATATTTTATTTCACAGATACCAACGCAGGTCCAATTGTCATACCAGTCAGGACCAACTCTGCCGTAACTGGTTTGGGTTTCAAGTTATTTTACACCCAAAATCGTTGTATCGCATAATGAAATTTGGCATACATCATCATGAGATATTGTTATATTTATTCAGAGAAGAATTTATTTATATTAAAATTAACAATTATGTAATTAAATTATTGGAAATATGGTATCGATCATTATTACTTCGTTTTCCAGATATAAATAAATGTTCCGATTGAATAAAACTGCACTAACCCCAACAATTTTTTCATGTGTCTCATGTTACAAAATGATATTTCTACAATTCCTGTTGATATCTGTTTTCATTCTGTAATATTGAAGTATTGCCTCGAGACTTATTATCTGTGCTTCCACTATAATGAGATTCTGAATACACTAACTTACTCGTATTGTTTTTCTTCTTCAACATCCATCAGAACCACTCATTAAGTAGTAAAAGACTGAATAACGTATCTTTATTTTTATTATCTTATCAGACATTACTAAGGCATACCCCTGTATAGGTAATGCCGTCGAGAAACAAATTCAAAATATATTTGGGTTGAATATGAATTAACTTTATGAATAAATCACATCCAGCAGATTGTGTAGTTTACAATATTAGTGCCTATTTTGTTAATCATTTAGGTTTTTTATGGTTTTTTTGTAAATTATAAAACAATACTGATAAAATATATTATCAGACAAGCGCAAGAAAAGATACAATTGAGTTGACTTTTACTTCGAATGAATTGCAAGGCATGACATTAAAAAATCGATCAGTGTCTTGAAACTATAGCTCATTTTAATTTTTAAATTTACTGTTTGATATCAAAATTGTCGTCCACTTTTGGTAATAGAATTTTTGATACACTTGTCCTCTAAATATTATCATTATTATTAACTATTCATATGCACCTATAGCAGCTCAATGAACACTTTGAAGTAGAGAGTCATGACTTTCACTTGGTTTAATTGGTTAATCATTTAATCGATCGTGCTATGAGTGGATGTCAAAAAAGTTGGTCAATACAAAAAATGATTCCATCCAACTTTATTTTTTGACATCTACTCACAACACAAGAAACCAATCAATCCTCACTTATATCATTTTGAAAACTCCATTTTCGGTGTGGTAAGAATAAAATATTAATATTATATAGAAATTCAAAACCCCAAATGGAAACTCTTGATCGACACAAGTAGCTCTAAATAAGACCAACAATAATAGAAAATTGGTGTCCAAAAACAATTTTTCATTCGAGCACTATATCAAAAACAACTTTAGGTAGTGAAAATATCAGAAATAGAGCTCTTGTTACGTCTTTTCCAGAATTCAATAGTAATTATATAATTGGTAAATAATGAGAACAATTCTATAATTTTAAAGATATTCACAGAAACTTTTGTTAACTTAATTATCAACTTAATTATCAACGCTTGAAAATTATTTGAAATTATAATTAATTGTACAGTTGTGACAAATCATGTGTATTCCAGCATTTCCTGTATTAATGGAACTGACATTTGGAACAGGTAAATTCACTTCTGTGTTGAAAGCCAATCTTATCAAAAAAACTGCT
>WOGR01006671.1:0-12924 GCA_015342045.1 Leptinotarsa lineolata
ATACTGAACAACAGCGACAGTACGCCATCAAGTATCGAAGTGCGACATCCTGACAATTCTCGCGTGAGCCTAGGCAGGAAGCGAGACGCCCTAGGCGGAGAACAAAATAAGGCTCTCTTGGGCAGAGAGCCACCCGCCACCATCAGCGTCTCCCATACATTACCGCGGGGCTATGTGGTGACGTTTTCATTTGCGGACATCCTGGGGCTCAACATTGAAGTCTCCTCCCGCTTTTCCTCACACCCCTTCTATACCTATCCTATTCCTCCCCTCCACCCACTCCTATATGTGGGAAAGATGTACATATGTTTTTATTCATATATTGTAAATAGACTGCTCATTTGAATCTTATAAATTGTACAGAGAAATAGGCGATAGAAAAATTTTGATTTTTTTTAACGTCGTGGTCGATTTCCATCCGCCGTTTCACTCAAGGGCTGTTATTATCTGATCAACTAGACCGTTATTGTTATTATGTTTGCACCGCCACTACTGTGGGGAATTATTGTCGATGATTTTTATTATCTCATTTTGTTTTCCTAATGAATTCATTTGTTCATTGAGGTGAAACTTTGCAGCCATCTCTATTGTGTAATATCAAGAAGTGTTATGAAAAATTTTGAGTCATTAAAAACTTTTTTGTTATATATGGTTTCTGAAATTCAAATCTCTTTCTGAATAGATTAAAATAATAGTGAGAATTTTTCTCAACAAATTTTCCACAAATTGAGTAATTGGATTGGTTATTTCAAAACACATTTTATACGGTTGAGAAATGTCAATTTTTGGAGAAACAATGATTTTTCAACTGATTACTGCAACAATTATAAAAGCCAATCATAAGCAATAAAGAACGAACGTAAAGATTTTTCTTTGAGAATTTTTCATCAATATACTAACTCAAATGTTTGTGGATGAATAATGTATTGAAGAATTATCTCTTGAAAACTATAACTAGCGCCAGTCACTGCCGGTATTGTTTGCAATAACCGTAATAACATAACATCCGTGAAGAACATTTCATGAAATACTTCCATGTAATATATTTTCAACATACATTTTCTAATTTTGGAAAATAATTTTCCTGTGTATATGTGGTGTTGTCTAGAGGTAATAGATCGTGATGCAACATCAACAGTATTTTTATTATTTGGCTTTCATTTCCAAATTAACGATGAGTTATTACAGTTCACCTCTTTCATTTATGTCACTTCGAAATTACTTCAGATCACAATTCAGAAATCCAATCAGAAAGTGACTCAAATTGAAGAATCTAAGTCAAAGTTACACTATGTTTTCTCTATTTCCTGAAACTGAATTTTGAAAAAAACATCAGTCTTTTGAGCTAACATTTTTGCGAAAATCTCAACATCACTCATACATGGAATACGAAGCGATTATTTTCAATTATCGTTCATGGAAATGAAAATAACTTATGTATCCATAATAAATATAAATCACAATTTCGTTCCATCGACAAAATCGAATTCGAACAAACTGAAAAATTATTTCATGAGAGCGTATTTGATTTCAAACATTCTAATTTTTGGAATCTGAGGTACCCGGTAAACTTACCCTCAGTAGTGCAGCACCTCCTATAGCTCCAACGCATTGAACCACAATATAGAGAACGGCTTTGACCAATTTCACATTCCCAGTACAGAAAAAACTAACAGTGACTGCGGGATTTATATGGCAACCACTAATATGTCCAATAGCCTGAAAAATACAATCAAGCACTCAAGCGATCAAGAACTATCGACGAGAAGAATAAAAACGATATTATTATTCGTTCTTCTATTCGTTATATTCATTTTATTCAATCTCTAACTGCCGAAAATCTCTAATGAAATATTGCTTTCTCTAAGTAGACAATTCATATTGTATTCGAATTCTGCTGATTGTACAGAGTGGACCAAATTGTACACTTTTGAATTGCAACTCCTGTTTTCAAAACAGATAAGTAGATGAAAACTAATGGCAGTGTCTGAGGGTCAAATTATATGACAAACTCAATGGTAAAAACCGCATATCGATATCTATCATCGCTTCTGAGTTACAACATGTTTTTCGAAAAATGTGCTTTTTCGAAAAGTTGCTGTAGGTAACTCTTTTCCTATCAAAAGTTCCTTGTGAGAATAGTTCCAAAGCACTTTTTACATAGAATTCAAAGATGAAAAATCTAATTTTTCCAAATGAGATATCAAAAGTTATTGATGAAAAACTATTTTTCAATTGAGACACCCTATATATTTCTGTATATTTCAATAGAGCTCAAAACACCGTTCTCAAAAATGTAGCATACTTGATGTTTTGCTAGAGTCATTTTTGAAATACAGAGCTTTTGAGTCTATTCATACAGACTTTGAAACGCACATTCTGATCGAGAAGGCTTTGGAAGATGCGGCGATGAAACAGAATAAAAATCTTTACTGGAGTCTGTCAAATTTTGATTCAGGCAATAAAGACGCTCTTCAATTAATGATTTCCGTTCGATTTTCAAATACATTCGCAATGGAGTCTGAGAATTATAGAATATTGGATATGATAGTCTATTTCATACAAACCGGGAAAAAATGCAGAAGCAGAAAGCAATTCGTATCACGAGAGGTATCCAGAGAGAAGACAACCTTTCGAAGACATTTTCGCAAAATTGCCATACAACCTTACACACTTCGAAAACAAAAGGCCCAAATTATATGAATCGAATAGGGATAATGTGTTGAATGCAATAATCGTTTTAGGAGCTGTTGAAAACAATCTCGAAAGGTCAAAGCAAAATTTGAAAATATTCATAAAACTACCAATAACTAAAGTTAGGAGGATTGTGAAAAACAGAAATTCAAGCCATACAGGACCGGATGAGTTTATCAACAGACCAGGAGATTTTGAACTATGCATGGCTTTTCGACAGTGGTTCCTGGAAAGAGTGACTAAGTGCGTGAGTTTTCGTTAAATTGTATCTGAACAGACGAAGCTGTGCCGACATTTTGAACCTCTTCAGTTTTCGGGCACAACAAAATCCTCATTTTATTGTGGAGCAGAGAAGTCAAGGAAGATTTGGATTTAGTGCGTGTGCAGCTTTTTCCATGGATAGAATCATCAGCTCATATATTTTCAATGGCACCTTCACATCTCAGAGGTATTTAGAAATTTTAAGGCAAAATGTTGAACCTCTTGTTGATGAATTCCTACTAATAGAGCTCAAAAAAATATATTTCTACCGAAATGGGCTTTGCCTGAAAATACTGGAATTGTCATTAATTTTTTGAAAGCAAATTTTGGTATAATTGGATAGCTAACCAAGGACCCAACCGTTGGCCGGCCAGGCCATCGATCCTAACGCCTAAGGACCCTCACTTTTGGGTGAGGTTGAAAGATCTTATTTTAAAATCGTCGATCAATTCTAGATAGAAATTGAAAACGGCAGTTATGCAAAGCTTTGCTTTTCTCACTCCTATTGAACTAATTAGTTTGGCAAATACCGTTCAGAAAAAGTGTCGCGTGTGTATGAGAGAAGCTGATAGACATTTCAAACACCTTCTCTGAAGAAATATATTTCATTGTTTGTTCTTTATTATTATTCTGTTGTCACCTTAGTGTGCGCTTATCAGGCACTATCCTTAGAAACCGCGATATATTCGGGAGGGTCAGAATTATCAACCAACGACAACTCCCCACACCATGAGGTAGGTGATCATTGTATCAGAGAATCATGGGCCCTGACCAAGCGCAGTGAGCCAAGAATGATAGCCTTCTGCATCTGTCCTGCTGAGATTTCTGTCTCAGTGCAGCAAGCCGGTATGATTTTGAGATCCTAGAGTAGAGACGCCGTCATTCCACCAAGGACTCCAATAATCAGCACAAAAATCTTGACAGAATGGTCTGGATATAGTCTGCGGAGTTCGAAAAGAAAATCTCGATATTTAATCCGTTTTTCCTCCTCTTTTTGGACGATATTTGTCTCGCCAGGAGCTGAAAACTCCACGGAAAATATCGTCTTGCTCTGTCACTTCTACCACTCCGTTAGTAGGCTGGGAGAGAGCTATATAGCCCTGCCGCCGGAGATAGGATACGTAATCCCTGAGATTATGGGCGGAAAAGGCGGCATGCTCCGGATGTGTTTCTCACCACATTCTCGCCATGTACCTCCTTCGCGCAGGCTCAGTACCCTAGTAACAATCTCTTAGCACATGCGTCTACTCAAAGCGTCCGTTGTCATTGCTAGGGTTGTCATCGGTGGGCAAATCATCGTTATGGGTCCCACCACCTTGACCCTGATCCCTCCAAGCGGGTCAATTGTAGGGGCCCTTTCCTCTATTATTAGGAACCGAGTTTTGGGTCTACCAGGTGGTTAGCCCTGAAGACCCACCGCCGGCACCGGAGGGAGAATAGTGTTCTCCCACCCGGGTGCGCCTGGGCTGCCGGTCCGGTTTTGCATCAGTTGCTCGGGTATGTGATGGCGCAGCTCACCAAAGGCCTCAAGTGTTGGTGGCCACCCTGCTCATTCATTATTATTATTATTATTATTACTATAGTTGAAGTTTCATTTATCAGCGGTGAATAAAGTATATATTTTCATCAGTTTAATTGGAACCATACGTATTAATTACTGCTGTGAACATCTTTCTCAACATTTGATAACTACTACTAAACAATTTCTTTTTGTTCAGTCTACATGATAAATCCTAGAATTTCTGTATTTCGAAGATGATTCCAACAAAACATCAAGTATGCTACATTTTTCGAAATGTAATTTCAAGTTCTATTGACATATGCAGGAATATACAAGATGTCTCATTGAAATCATTAGTTTTTCATCAAAAACTATTGAAAAACGTTACAGAAAGTTTTCGAAAATGTTCCGTTTCGAAAATCATACTGTTACTCAGAAACGGCGATGGATATCCATATGCGCTTTATACCCTCAAGTTTGTCATAATATTTGACCCCCAGTCACAGCCATCAGTTTTCATCTATTTAGTTTGAAAACAGAAGTTTCCCTTCATAAGTGTCCAATTTAGTCCACTCTGTTTATTGTTTCAGTGAAATATGCAGAATTTTGACCCTGTATCTATACATTGAAACCCTCACAACTTCGATGGTATCAAAGATTAATCGAAAATACTGAAGAGAAATTGAAAGAACTGTAGTTGACGAATACAAATAGTTCATCTCCAAAACGTTGATGAGTATTCATGAAATATTCAGTTTGAAGATACTGCTTTATAAGGTGTCAATAACCATATTTTGATTTTCGAACACTAACTTATGAAAAGAACTCAAGGTTCGACCTGTTATGCCTATACAACTTTTTTCATTGAGATATTTTCCAATACATAAAAATAATTTTCTCTCAATAATTAATATTATACCTTGTTTGGGTTGTATAAAATATGTTGAGTAGCATTCAATTATCTCTTGAGTGTAAGGCAACACCATCAGTATTCCTGGAATGACTCGGTAATTGCAAAGATGGTGATGAAGCACTCATGAGGTTGTGTTGCATTAGAAAATATAGATTGAGGCCTGATTTGGCGAACAAACTCGCAAATAATGCGACAAAATCTGAATTGAATCAAGATTTTTGAATTTATGAGACACATAACGACAACATAATTTTTTTCACAAATCAGACTTTTCTACAAAAATAAATATTCAAATTGAGGCTGACAGTTTGGGAATATAGTTTCATGATGCGAACTATCAAATTTTTGTAAGAAAGCCGTAATTAAGTTGAAATGTGCCAAGATCATCAATGTTTCTGAAGATCTATGAATTTTTCAATAATAAGTCAGGAGAAGAAATGAAATATTGCTTGCAGCTTTCACATGGTCAATATACTGAACGAATGTCAACTCATTGACAGAGTACACCTATTTTGTCTTGATCGTGGATCATTTAGAGAAATGGGATTTGAACTCGAATAATTCCATAAATTTCAGAAAAATTCGAAAAGAATATTTCACCATCATGGTGAAACGACTCGAGATGGAATTTTTCCATCATATATCGTTTTGGGGTATCGAAGTCATCAAGTACGAGTATAGCTCGATATAGAAACGTTACTCATAGCTGTAGCGACAACTCGACTTGGTTTTCAAATCAATTATCTGGGTTTGTATAATGGAATCGGTCAATACTTGAAAATTCATAACGCACTCTAGAAACACTCCATTATGAGACTCTCACTAAACAGTTTCACAGAAAAGCAACAAGTGTTTCGCCATACAATAGCTTCTTCTGGGATAAAGGCACGCTTGAAAAAGCTAGAGTATAGCGAAACACGTGTTGCGTTTTTGTGATACTGTTTAGTAAAAATCCCACAATAAAGTGTTTCTCGAGTGTGTATCTGTGTTGAGCATGAAGAAGAACGGAAAAATATGATGCCCAGGGTCGAGTTGAAAAACAGCTTCAGCTGACACTTCTCCCATTCATCATAAAGTTATCTTCAAATAATGTAAATACAAATTAGAAATCCTTCATCCCTTGTGACGAAAAAAGTTGATTATTATTATTATTAAATCAATATTCAACCCATTCCAGTTCCTTGAAGATGATTGCTATTCCATCCATAATGATTACAAATAATTCTTGTAATTATTCCCCAATGTAGAATAGAACTTCAATGGCATGTTACATATACATATCAATTTTTTATAGTTTTCTAGAGCACAGACACATAAAAATCATTAAACAATTTTATTCGTCATTATGTAACCGTAATAATTCTTATGTATCCTTCAGACAAGTGGTATTTATAGTAGTAATGTTAATTAACAATTCATAAATCTTCAGATGAATGGGAGGTAAATAAAAAGAGTAACACTTACTATAATATATTATCATATGTTAAATACAGATTATGACCCTGCATTTTTCACCTAATATTTGTGGTAAATATTGACCAGATCTATTAACGTTTGTTGATTCAATCAATTTACTGGAATTCTCTACAAATATGGTAAAGTCACTTGAAATGAAATCGAAACCAAATAAAAATATTCCGTGAGACTTAGATATGTTATGTTACTAATAATGAGTGCGGTTATTGCTTGAAGCACTTTCGTAATTTTTATCGATTACTAGCTCACCCAACAAACGTTGTTCTGCTTTATGAAAAAATGTCGTTAGATTTTGTTTCTGCATAGAGACCCTCCAATAACCTAACAGTTAAAAAAATAATTCACGACCTATTCTAATACCTACCAAACAGACAAAATTTTCATAAAAATCGGTCGAGCCGTTCCGAAAAGTCTGAATACAAACACCGTGACACGAGATTTTCATAATAGATAAAACGATTTAGATACAGTTCTGACATTGACAATGAAAATAGTTAAATGAGGTGAATAATAATGTAACAATATCAACTTCAATCACAATTGAACTATTAAGATCAGCAATAATAAAATATTCCACGTTGATTCGTCACTTGAACATAATATTTATTCGATATTCACTTGTGCGATGAATTTTTGTTGTTGAATATGTTGTGATTACAATCATCACTCAGCTGCTTTTTCACCATCATTTCTCTCAGTACTGTGATTACATTGTTGTTCAAGACATATATTTGGGAAAAGAGTATAAACTAATAATCTTGAACTATCATTTTGTCTATATAGTTGTATGTTCAACCAGTATAGCTCCAAAAATAGTAATTTCCCTTCAAAAACTGTTTCACCAGAAAGAACATTCTCCAGACCAATTCTGGTACTTTACCAAAAGTCTGAAATAATTTCAGAAGTATTTTTATTGAGTGTTTGTCTCACAAAGCCTGGAGCGCGTTTTCAGTAACGTCTTCTGATATCATGGAAAGAGAGAGACGGAAATTTTCTGTTTCTTACGACTTTCATTCGTAACTAAAGTTACTGCAGTTTTGTCCTATAAGGACATTTTCGAATTTTTACATTAGTTCACATTAGTTTAATTTTCTATGTTTTTAACAATTTTATTTGTAACTAAAGTTACTGAAGTTTCGTCCTCTAAGGACATTTTCAAACTTTTACATCAGGCGTGAAGACACGCCTGAAGAAGCCATTGTATGGAAAAATACGTGTTGCATTTTTGTTGAACTGATTAGTTAAAATCTCACAATGAACTGTTTTTTGAATCTTTATAGATTTTCATCAAGTATTAGCCGAATCCATCGAATATCTTGAGGAAACCCGTACAGGTTTTTTGAACACTTGGTATTTCAAACTCATTCTATGATGAACTTCAATGACACAAACACGGTTTTTCAACCAATGTGTGAAAAACGAATTATACCCCAAATTTACCACATATATTGAAAAAGATATTGACCAGAAGACGACAAAATAACAACAAAGAGGGAAAAAGTATTCACATCGAGAAGTAACCTATTTCAAGTCAACTATCGTAGATCATGAGAATAGTTCCATCTGAGTATAAAATTACTATTTGCTACATATGCAGACACAAAATTTGTAGGAGCCCTACGAAAACCAAGGCACCAAATCATGAATTTGAACTTCGGCAAAATATAACTGTTACAAGATATGATGCCATACAGATAATGAATTGGAAGTTTTTTAAATACCAAATGTCATGATCGAATCAATATTCATTGCAAATGACTTTCGAGATTTTTCACACTCCATGTAAAAATTTTTCCATTCTTTACTTTTCCATTTAGTATGTATACAATTAGTTCAAAGTGATAATATACTCGAAATATTACTTAACACTATATCTTGAATTCATTTAATTCACAAGATAATGTGAAATGAATCATATCATCATATCATATCATATTATATCATTCATTAGAAACATTTTCAAATCACAATTTATCAGAAAAATCAACAAATGATCCCTAACAAATTCAAAAAATATGGTCCCGGTAAACGTTGATGGTAAAAGTTTAAGTTTCCTGTTGTTGATATGGTTGGAAAAAATGGTTATATGCTCGATTTGATATCACATGTGAGGATTTTGAAGTTGAAAAAACATATTCTTCAAACGATTTTTTTTTGTGAAGGACTTTATATACTGTTTTTGGATTCATAATATTCCACAATTTGAAAAAATGAAAGCTAAGTCAATAGAGAACCTGCTGAGGTGTAGTAGAGTGTAGTAAAGTAAAAAACTTGTTAAAAGAAATTAAAACTATCAATTCGCACACATCTCCGTTAGAATCCGCATCAAAATCCGAGCATGTGATTAATTTTATCAATAGTCTTCTGCGATATTCAATTTTCGCATTGGTGTTCATTTTAAATTGAAATGGAATATAATATGGAGATTTTGCACTGAATTTTATATATTAAGTACCTATCAGAAATAACATACGTCACTATCATATGTTAGGTATTGAAATTGACATTTACAGTATGTTTTGTTCCACAAATGGAAAATTTCATAGTGAGGTGAATTATCTTACTGAAGCAAAAATAAGGAAATGAAAACCTCGTCATAAATCTGAATTTTTAATGAGACCGACTCTTGAGAGAAAAAGTCTGTATGGCACTATTTCTTTATTGAACGACTCAATTTCATGGTATTTTGTCAACCTCTTTTGGGTTATCACCTTCTACAATCTGGAAAATATGGAAAATGCAAAGTTAACTCCGATAAGTTTTTGAGTGAAGGAAAAGTATTTTCTTCAAAAAAATATTAATTCATCAGTAACATGTCACATATTGAAAAAGATCTGAGAAATTATCCATTTATCATCCTAACGTTTCGGGGGCTGAAATCTGCCTTCGTCTTGAGAGTTGGAAAGGATCAAATGAATTTTAAGTTTTTTTTATCCGTTTCATTAACGAAAACGTCTTGATATATAGAGGTCAAAGGAGTTTTGCAATATTGAACATTTAAAAGGTGACAGGGTCTTGCAAATTCTCTGAATGTCTTACATAGATTATTGTTATTCACTCGTGTATTTTTCAAAATATCAACAGCAAAAGTAGCAACTTTCTGAAATTTCATTTCTAACGAACTGAATACTATCGTTCAATCACAAAGACAATTCAACTGACTGTAGCATTCGTGTTGAATATTTCCGTTATACAATAATTCAAGAAGAATTTTCTTATCTGTATTACTGATGACTTGTTTATTTCGTGAGAATTCATGATCACTTCAATAAGATGAATGAAAACACTTTTTTTGTCCAATTTTCACTACGTTTATTTATTCTTACGACCGGTTTCGGAATTCAGCCCATCATCAAGTAGAATTGACTTACTCTAGTTTTACTTGATGATAGGCTAAACCCCGAAACCGGTCGTAAGAATGAATGAACGTAGTGTAAATTAGACAAAGAAAGTGTTTACATTCATCTTATTGAAGACTTTCCTTGGTGACGAACATATAGATCGCTTTTCTGTGCCAATGTATGATATGTTCCTTTTTTAACTTATTCTGCCGAGAGGGTTTTCATTGGAATATTGAATGAAACTGACCATTCTTTCAAAAATATTTTTATCGAAACTCACTAATGGAATCTATTTTGATTCCAACTTTGAAAGGTTCACAGAATCTCGACACGTGTTTAGTTATTAAATAGCTTTCTCAAGGTTCAGATTGATTACTCATAGATTGAAAAATGTTCTACTTCATGATCTACTTTCCGATCAGATAACTAATCCTAATCTGGTTTCTACTACCTGAAGAGAGCAGATACAATCGTTTCAATAACTAGTGAAAGCACGTAAAAACGAGAAGAATACTTTTCCACTCGTGGAAATTAGGAGAAAAATAAGTCGATAAATTGATATATAATACATATCCATTATTCTAGAACGATGAAGCATGATTATTTGGTAAAAACATATTAAGTAACGGTGAGCTATTCAGCTCAATTTGATCGTTCATTGGATATTAGGAATTTTTGTGCTCATCGATTTACTAGATTTCCTAGAAGCAATGAAAATTAATAACCATGAAAATTTCTGAAATCTAATGAGTGATCAAGTTGAATTGAATAGCTTCCAGTTATTCAATATATTCTTACCAGATAATCATGCTTTGTCGCTCCAGAATATTCAACATGTAATAGTTCATACTTATTGACCTGATTTTCACATATATTGAATAATTAACTAAAAACATTGGTTTCTCAACTTTTCCGTGAGAGTAAGAAGAAAGTAAGAAATAGTGACATCTCCACATCTTGGATAAATTATTTTGGAAAAAATCACTTAACTCACCTGTGCTATCGATGCCACAGTGAAACCAAAAGTTAATGCGATTTGAACATAAGGCACGTAATCTGATGACTGATTGAGACCAATACACGAACCACAGCATATAAATACTAGAATGAGGGTGCCTAAACACTCCGCTATGAGCATTTTCCATATGGAATGGTTTTCCGTTATTTCGGATAGACCCAGTATGCCTCCTGAAGAAGAACCTGAAATGAGTTATAATAAACTGTGAACCACTTTCGAATAGACAATTTTGGAATCAGAAATATAATTATCTGTAATATTCCGACCAATTCAATATCTAATCTGTCATACAACAGACTCTTTCATGTTGTTCTTTTTTCTGATCGATTCGGTCATTACTTGATGAAGATCGTTAGTAATTCCATGAGATTTTTGAGATTGTGATATGAAACTTGCAATTATTAGGTGTTAAAGATAGATAAGTTGGAATTTGTTCAACCAGATGAACGAATATATCGTAAAAAGTAGAAACTGAATACAACTATGAACTTAACTATGTTTTTTATTTCATTCTCAACGTTTGTGGAGACAATTTTGTTCTTCAAAGTCTTTCATGATATTGTGATATTAACAACTCACTGATTTCTGAATTTCATTTATCAGTGGAAAAACAAATGACAACTGGATTATTGATGGGGAAAGTTTATATTCACCTACACCAATTCTGTGTGGAATGAATATTTTATATATGAGACTGCATTATTGAACAAATTCGAAAAATTTTAGTGACACACACATCTGGGACAATAAAGTAGTAAAATCAACAAATATGTGAACATTTATGAGAAAATCAGATAACGGTTATATTATAGTAGTTAGTGGTAGCTCAACAGTACTTCTTAAAAAATTATTTTCATGTTTGAAGTGAACGAGGTAATAATAACAAACACCATATATATTATGGGTAGGGAAACTGAAACAATAGATGATAATCTGCAAAGTATTTCTGAATTGTATGGAAAAAAATGAATCGATCCTTGAACAGGATATGATATCACCAATGAAAATTTATATTATGAATGATATATCAACAAAAATATACTGTTTCCCGGAAATACTCACTGTATCACCTATCTACCGTAATTTCATATAATTATATTTCGCGAATTGAATAATAACCCATAATCAAGAAACCCATATCAAGAATTACGTGATTGTTATTTCCATTAGCTGGATAAGGTTTTGCGTGTATGATAAATTGAAGATTGTTGAGACATACCACTTTTCAACCAACGGATTATTCAAATAGGAATTATAAACTGCTGTTCGATTCGAACATTGGTAATACACACCTTCTTTCTGAGAATTTCGAAACGCTTGTACAATTTTTTATGATATATATTTTTTCAATTTCAAATGACTGGATATTTAATATTGAGTACATCTATTATATTTTCAATATCCCAATCGTACTTGTATACTATTCTCTTTCTTACGTGATATTTTATGATTTTCTCATCAACTGTCCGTGAAAATGAACATTCTTTCTCAAAATCGGTTATGTTAATGAAAATATTTCACTGAAAATTGTCGAGTTCAATCAATCAGTTTGAGATAAATACAAATAACTACCCAGTGATGTAAACGCAGCCGTAGCGTTGATAATTGGATGAATAAGAATACTATGGAAAGAAAGAAAATATTATATTTTATGCTGTCAAACTTTTATTTTGTCAAATTTGATTTTTTCGTGATATCAATTTCCATGCCTGAATAATAT
>WOGR01006672.1:0-12924 GCA_015342045.1 Leptinotarsa lineolata
TGCAGATTATTATGTTTTTACCAGAAATTCCTTTACTGGTTATCTCTTTTGTGGCGATTGAGATACCAGCCAGTTCTGTTTGAACCACGCTGATTTTTTTCAATTCCCCACTTAATCTTTAGACTTTGGTCTTTGAGCCATCTGTATATATGCGTGTTGCATGTACAGCATTTGACTCTGTGTTGTATTTCATTTGTATCTTGTAGAGTTTATTAAACACAAACCTGGGTTCAATTGCATCACGGCCTGCCTGCAGTAGAGGTAGAGCAGTATGCGCTTCTCGTCATAGGCTTAGTCTTAAGTGACTAATTCCTACTTCGAAGTTTACACCAGCCTTACGCAATTGTACCATGGCCATTAACACAGCCTCTTGCGAACATACAGGTCCAGAGGGAGAGCGATGACTGATTCTCTTACGAAGACACGTATAATTCTCCAATGCAACATTATTCTGACGCAATTGTTAAATTTTGAATTGAATAAAAAATTCATCATAATGTATCTTTTTACCATTCTTTATTAGGTTCCAAAGTTGAAAATCGAGTAACCGTTACGAAAAATGTAGGTATTTCTTTAAATTCTTCTTTCATTATCATTCTTTTTCTATTCTCAAATTACACTAAAAACAGAAACGGCAAATAATCTTCGTGAGACTAAACTTATCAAATTATAGAAACAGCATTGCAACTGTACTTGCAAAATTAACAGATTCAAAACTTCTGTATGCTCTTTCTTTTATTATTTCGACATTTTACTCCACATCTAAAAAAACATTCTGAATTAAATATGGACAGAAACTTCTATACATTTCTTCACGAAATCATAGAAAATAAAAACTATAACACTCACATTACACGATATAACCAACATTGTCTTGTCAGTTAACATCCCTTATTGTCTACAGCTACAGCGTAGTTGTGAAATGTTGGAAAGGGTTATCAGAAAACGCTGAAACACGATTAATTCAAATACGAACTTAAATCAGACTTATTATTTTTATAATAAAAATCTACTAAGATGTCCTACAATGTGTAAACCACTCTCAGTACGCACTTCAACAATCATACTGACATACTGAACCTAAATGCCAATAAATATTTTTTCACCCCATTCATTCTATTGATGTTAGTTTTTGTATTGTACTTTTTTTATTAAACATAACATGGGGAAATCGCAAAACAGAACTAGGGTTATGTAGATAATAAAACTACATTGCTTCTTGATTACCCAACAACGTCTTAATTTCTCGAAAACGTATTCATAAAAATGATAAACGAGAAAACTTCATAAAGAGTATTAAAATACCTTTAAATTAAAGTATAGACTCCCTTCCCCATTTTAAATTCAATAAGATGGCAAAATATAGATGACTTGTCTGGCTTTTTCTGACAATATAACATTCACAAAAAAACTGTAGGTAAACTGTTTTCGATGGGACATCCAGTATATTTATATAATTTTCAAATATCTCATAGTTTCAGAGAGATGGAAAGTGTAGGTGCCCATTCCGAAACTGTAATAAATTGAATATTGTAATGTTCAAATTCGAAATTACCAGTTCAAAGTCGTAACTTTGAGTTTAAAGTTGAAATTTCAGGATTAAAGTTGAAATATCGAGATTAAAGTCGAAACATCATTTAGATCAGTGTCTCAAGTTTAAAAGCATAATTATCTAAAAAAACAATTTTTAATTATTGGAAATCATCAACATCGACTTGCACTGACGAGTGGCCCAACAGCCCGAAACCGGTCTGCAAGTATGTTCCAATGATTTAAAATCGATTCCGGAAGAAATATCGCCAACAGCATATGCAGGAATTACTTTTGTGAAGAATCCTGCACTGACACCTGTCGGATATAATCCAACGCCCATCGTGGTATTAGCCAGGGGAGTAGTTATTTTCTGATAGGTGTCAGTCCATAAACCTACAATGTAGGTACTGGCCTGAACGAATTGTTCATTTAGATAATTTGATTTGAAGCCAGTCTTCAAGTATGCCCACGTACTATGAGAATGAAAGTTTTTTGTCCTTATACGAGGTCATGGGCTATGTGGATATGCAGTGAGTTAGTACATCGACAAGCAGATGGGGCGATGTTGTTGGACATTCGCTTCTGCCTAATTCGAGGAATGATACTCTGAATGGAATTTGATTTTTAATAATTTGAAATCATCGACTTTATGTTGATGGAAGACACTACCATGCACTGACGAGTGGCCAACCAACCCCAAACCGGTCTGCAAGTGTGTTCCAATAATTAAAAATCGAAACCTGAAGAATCCTGCACTGACACCTGTCGTATATATTCCAACGCCCTTCGTGGTATTAGCCAGGGGAGTAGCTGTTTTCTGATAGGTATCAGTCCATAAATCTACTGTGTAGGTAAGTTGAGACTGGCCTGAACGAATTATTCATTTAGATAAATTGATTTAAAGTCAGTTTTCAAGTATGCCCACGTACTATAAAAATTAAAATTGAAAGTATAAATTAAAAATTGGTCTCTTCAGGGTAAAAAGGAGTAGTACTGCAATACTGTTTTCGATACGAGTTTCACCAATCTATTTGGTATCCTCAGGAGATTAAGTAGTAGTAGTAGTAGAGGTAGTCTAGGTCATCTCCTGAAGACGACAACTTGTTTATTATTATTAAATTCAGGCACTGCATGTGACACAAACCTGTGTGATGTTTAAAAAAAATTCAAAGTTTTGTTATTGCCATTATTTTCAAGTGCCTTTCAGTTTTGAGTTATTGGATATTGTATAAAATTTAAGTTGTGTAGTTTTGATGTTTCAGTAAAGACATTTATTAGAGAAATAATGGTTTATTCTCAGATGAAGAAAAAATCTGGAGACGCCTTTCTAATATTTTTTCACGCAGTCAAAATATTAGCGTGTTGTTTGTTTGCATACAAACCTCTACCACTAAACAATAATGGACGATGTTATCAGATCGGTTTTTGTCAGTATATAAGACTCGACTGTTTTCGATATCCGATTGGTTCTAGTCTTATTTTGTTCATGTTTAAAAATGTTTGTTTAAATAGTTTTGTTTACTTTCAACTACATTTTGTTTTTAATGGTTTGTAGTGACAAAAAATTGTATAGTGTGTGACTGTTTCCAATTTTTGGCGCGCCAGATACACATGTAGAAAACCCTCCATTCCCCTTGCCTATATCGTGACAGAGATGGACATTACGGTTGTGTACAACGCTTAAAGTATGAAATTAGGAGGGGAACTCTATATTTTTTCTTTTTTTGGAAGTCTATTTCCTGAATTTTTGAGTAATGCGTCTGCCCAGCATTACTCTGAGTCTCGAATTACCTGTTGAACCTATCACGCCCCTCATTCCGGACCTGTTCCGAGCACGACAGTGTGAGCAGTCAGCTTGGCAACCGGATTATTCAAGATCAAGGTCGGTGCAATACAAATGCAGCGCGACTTGGCCTTCCTTGCCTTGCATCGATGCATCCGTACTGGAAATCTTCTAATGTGTTCTAACTATGAAACCGATAGGATTTCTACGCGGTTTCGTTGATATTTCGACACACTGTGAATAGCTGATTCATTTAAACTTGTTAAGGATTCAATATTGTTAATCTATTGCAAAAGACGTTTCGTCTACCCAAAAATTTCAACACAATCACCACGTTACTCACTGTATATGCATTGTTGCTACAATAATGAAGAACCCTGCAGAATCTTTATAGAAAATAGCCAAGTAGGAACTTTGTGAAAAAAAATAATTGCATGCCGATTAAGTGTCACTGGGGATTCGTATAGTATAGAGGGTGTTTCTAAATTCCACCTGAATACTTGAAGGGACGATTCAATGGATGATTTTGAAAAGAAAACTCTTATAAAGACTTCGTTTTACTTAGGATTCAACAGGAAATTATTTTCAATATCTTCTTAAATTTTATTGGGTATATTCTCGTATATTCCAGAAACTATCAAGTTCAAACTTGGCACACAACTTTCTGTTACTAACGGGAATGAAACGGCTATAAAAAATTGAAGGTTGGTACTGTTTTTCGGTTCCTGGTCCTTTCATTAAGTCAGTGGCTACTTTTTCTAGAAAATATTGCTTATTTAGTGACATTTTTACTTCTTGTTGGATTTAGATATATTCACATCGTTCAAGGGATATTTAGGGTTCAAATGTTAAAACGCTGTAGACGCTGTTGAGAAACATTTACGATAAAGGTTATTTTCATTTCCTATCCTTTACACTTCATGATAGTAAAGTAACGAAAATAATGTAAACAAATATTTCAGTTCAGTTCAATTCAAGAATCTACTGCGTAATGAAACATATCTGGAATAAAGTTCATAGTTAGAAAATAATCTATTGAAATACTTTTCCCATGTCAGAACAAAAATACTGTCTTTCGACGACCGTTTCGCTATGTTAATGTTTTTATATAGATTTTATATACACACTGAGGGTCATTAAATTAATTCCTAGTTTATTGTTATTGTTCCTACGTTCATATGTGAAATTGAAAATAATGAAGAGTCACCACTCCTGGATGTTCTAGTTATCAGAAATGCCGATAAGGGTTAAGACTTTGATGTAAAGTGTATAATATAATAATTTCTATTGCAATAGAAATTATTATAATATACACTTTAGATACAAAAATTCCTCTACGTTTTATTGATTTAAACAAGTGTATTCAGCTTCCCAAGTTATTCAAGAAACCATAGGTTCAACTCATTACTGATGGCTATTGCCAGACCTTGTAGAGGACATTTTGTTTTTTCAACTGTTTCATGAACATCAACTTCAGAGCAATTTGATTTATCCTGGAAAAAATTATCCATAAAATCAAATTAAACTCGCCTTCCAAAGTATCACATAATTAAATTTTTGAACTACTTGAATGTCTTCACATATAGTCAGTGAAAATACTTGAAGACTGGCTATAAATCAAATCATATAAAGGAACAATTTGCGGAACAGAAGACTCTGAGAAAATAATTTCATCATTTAATATCTTGTTAACATCAAACTATTATTTCATTAAAAATATGTAAGTAATACCCATGCTATCTCAGTGATTTATTAAAATGAAATTGCAATGTGACGATTTTTCTCGGGGTCCCATCCAATGAATTTGCCACGGGCCTCAGATATTATAGTTACGCCACTGGGACTACATTTTCTTGTCCATAGGCTGATCACGTTTCCTTTGAGCAAAGAAAGTTATAATATATGATATCGAGAAAAAAGTTATCAAGGAGATAGCTGAAAGTAACGGGTATAGGTATACGTCAAACATAGTAAAAAAGTTAATTAGGAAGATAGTGTCTTCCTAAATTTTGGACTTTTCAGAAAGACTCACAACTAATAGTTCTTCCATATAAACCAAAATGCACCAACTAATTGGTCTGAATTTCCGAGAAATTGAACATGAAAGTGGTTTTCAAAACTACTGTTACTCTTCAACAGGTATTGGGCAACCCGAAAGTTAAGACGACAGAAAAGGAAAAGTCTGGCATTGGCGAAATAAGCTGAGAATTGGGATAAAAAGTATGTTAGGCAAGTCTAGTGTTTCTCCACATGCTATAAAAAACTGTTACATAATAAGCAAGGAATGCTTGAAATTTTTGAGTCAAGTACATCCGGCCTTAGATGCCTTCGAAAGTTTAGAAATCGAAAAAAGTGTACTTTGTTCACACTTTTACTTGATTAATCCGTTGGGGAACACCCGTATGTCGACGAAATGCAAGATCTGTTAAAAAAATTGCCGCTGTCTGTGAGGGTGTGCAATCGATTTCGCGAAGCTCACAAGAACTCGGCCTTTCGCAGACCACAACTTGGCGAATTTTGTGTCGTGATTTGAGCCTGCACCCGTTAAAAATTCAATTGACCCAAGAACTGAAGGTAAACGACCATTACAACGACGTGTGTTCGCTGAATGGGCTCTTGAATAACAACAATCCAACTCATAATAGTTTAGATGGTTTATAACTGAATAATAACAGCTGTATGAAATAGATGGGATTCACGTAAATGAACTACATTTATAGAAATTTACAGCTTAATTTTTATATTTTTGATGTAATGAAGGAAACCGCCGTATCATATTTCCCGGTGGTAAGAGCGACATTCAGATTCATAAAATTAGTGTACGCTCATTGCATCTGACCGTTGCGTTGTACAGTCACTTTGGAAAATGAACTGCCGACCTTTACAATTACAAACATTTAGCTGACAGCGATTTCAATTTTTGTTAATAAAAAAATACTCAATATTTCAATTTCGATCAGTAGACTCGAGCTTTCAGAATTTTGCGTGGCAGTTTTGAATTCTATTATGTATAAATTGAAAGGGGTATATTTTTAGGAGAGATTACACATATTCCTGTTTCAATATGAACAAGATTTCTATGACGGGAATTAAATCGAATATGCGAATGAATTTGATTACGTACTGTTATCGTGACAATGACAAGGTGGTTGACAATGGTTCATGGTGAATTTCATTACTTCGGACTTCCATTGTCTAATATGATATAATATGATTTGAAATTTACGAATGAACAAATAAAATTGAAAATTTAAACAGAATAGTTGAAAATAAAAACAATGAATTAAAATAAGCATAAATATGAAAATTGAACAATTAAAATGAAATAAAATAAAAATAGAAGTTAAAAGATTTCAAGCCAAGTTACTTCACGACGTTTCGATTGTTACTATTCACAATCGTCTTGGGGTGATGATTGGACTAATTGACACGTTCATCTTTGTATCAGTCAGGTTGGAGCCTAGCTCCCTTACAATTGGACTAATTCTTTCGAGACATGACTATTTATGGGTCATTCGAATACTTTCACTCATCCCCTCTCTCTCCGCTCCACCGGTTTAGCGGGAGTTGGCCATTTTCCGCTTGATTATGGGTTTCCATATGTTGCGTTTCTACGCTAGCTTGGCGAAATACGTTGTTGGACAACATATATGCGGCTTCTTTAATTTCCTCCTGAACCAGTGTTCCTTTCAGTGGATGATCTCAGCTTGGGACCACTCGATGTTATGTTGACGAGTCCAAACATGCTCTACCATTACTGATTTTCTGGTTTTCCCTCGTTGTGTGTGTTTCTTGTGCTCGGCAATGCGGACTTTCAATGGCCTCGTCGTTCCACCGATATAGGATTTTCCGTACTCACAGGGTATCCGGTAAATGCAATTCTTGGAATTGCAGTCCGCTTTTGGTGGCCTGGTTTTCGTGAAGCTAGTGTTTCCGGATCTGAAGCAGGTTCTGATGTTGTACTTGAAACCAATTCTTCTCATACTTTCTTAAAATCTTCTGATGTAGGGAAGTGCAAGCACTGATTGTGACGGCTTCTCTTCCTTGCGAGGCTCTTGCTGTCTTTCAGCCAAAGTCTGTTCCACCATCACTTTGGAGTAACCATACCGTTGAAGATCATTTTTGATGATCCCTAGTTTCTTCTCGAGACCTTTCTTCGTATTGCTGCATTGCCGAGCACAAGAAACACACACAACGAGGGGAAACCAGCACACCAAGAATAGCAGAGCATGCTTGGACTCATCAACATAACATCGAGTGGTCCCAAGCTGAGATCATCCACAGGGAGGAACACTGGTTCGGGAAGAAATTCAAAGAAGCCGCATATATGTTGTCCAACAACATATTCAGTCAAGCTAGCGTAGAGATACGCAACATATGGAAATGCATAATCAAGAGGAAAACAACCAACACCCGCCAATCTGTCATCTCCCGCTAAACCGGTGAAACGGAAGAGAAGTGAAAACACTATAAATATAAATGAACTATAAATAGTCATTTCTCGAAAGAATAGTTATCAATAGTCTCGAAGTTATCACCCGAAGCCGATTGTGGATACTATCAATCGAAACGTCTCGTCGAAAAGTAACTTGGCTTGAAATCTTTCAATTTTTAATATTTATTCTATTTCATTTTTAATTGTTCAATTTTCATATTTTTACATATTGAATTTCATTGTAATTTTTTATTTCGGGGTTTTTGCTCAATATAATTTTCAGTTATTCTGCTTAAATTTTCAATTTTTTTTGTTTCTTTCAGAGATTTAAAATCATATTAAACAATGGAAGTTCGAAGTAATGAAATTCACATGAAGTAATGTCTGTGTCTGTCTGTTTTTCCGTTAATCAGCTGTCGCCCCCCTACGAACGACAACTCTCAGAAGTTGAGAAACTTGTGCGAGATAAGGAATAACGAGGTCTTACCTTTTAACGTGTGATTCCTAACACGAGTGAATGAGTTGAGTGCTTCATATAGTAATGTTTCCAGATTGGTGCTAAAGAGGCAATAAGACAGGTGTCTTATTCCGAAACACCAATGTCCTCTATTGTGGATGACAGTGTGTTGATGACAGTGTGTTGATGACGACGTGTTTGGTTGTGTATCGCGTTATATTACCTTGTTTAATGGGTATTTATAATATTAAAAGGTATATTTTTGGGAGGGTGTTTCTTCCAGTTTATATCTGAAAGAAACTTCTATGTTCGAACCATACATCTTAGTAAATACATAGTTGTTTTCTTTATTTACTTCCTTCCTTTGGGAATTTCCCTCATTTTTTACATCGAAATGGCCAAAAAAGTTCGGTATCTAGGTGTAAACCTAAATACTTTGCATCACTTTTGAACAGTAACTCTTCATTTCGAATTTTGATTCTAATAATTGTTTCAATGTGATTTTTGTTTTTCCTAAATATCATTACTTTGGACTTGAGTGCGTTGATTTTTCAACTTATGCGCATGTGATACCCCAACTAATCGGTTTATATTTTCGGATATAACTTTTTGAGCCTCAAACCAATCTTCTGGAGCAAAATGACTGATACAGCTGTGTATCATCAGCATAAAAGTGATCTTTACAAGATGTAATGCTCGAAATGAAATTACTTGCATATATATTAAATAGTACGGGGCCAAGTATAAACCCCTGTGGAACCCTAAAAGTGACTCCTGTCCTGTAAATAGTCACAAGACTAAAAGCACTGTTTGAAATACCATTAAAATATAAAATAGTAATATTTCGTGGTTTATCGTATCAAATGCCTTTGAATAATCTAAGAGAATAAGAACAGTTGTTTTTCTTGCATCTGTTGCAACAATGTTGAGTAAGCCTGTTGCAGTAGCGTCCCGGTCTGAACCCTGATTGTTCAGAAGGCAATATAAAATATTTTTCAAGATGATGTCTTATTTGAATGGAGAAGTAGAAAACCAGAAACCTTCTTTCCCAAGGGTTGGAAGCTGCTCTTATAAATGAAATTTTAAAACGATATTGTTTCATTCAGAGAAAGAACTGTAACTTCTGCCGTACAATAACTTGAAGAGAAGCAGCACTACCAAACACCAGAACTACAACACTTTTCTTGACACGTGTTTTACTAACCAAGTTGGTGTCATCAGTCTGGTGCATCTCCTAAAGTACTTAGTTGGCTGACGACATTAAAAATCTGTCATTCAATTCGAAGATTTCTAAAGAATTACTCCTATTTGAATTCAGTATCACGTAGAAGTTGAATATGCAGAGATGTTAATACAATAAATATCACCTTTTTGAAAAACTTCGACGCCCTGTATATTCAACCTTCAGAACAAAACCATCAATAAACGCATTTCAAATCTGCTGTCCAATAAAAAAACAATCAATCGTTACATCAGGCACGCAAAACAGATATTAGGAATCGGTTGAAAACAAAATCCTATCGAGAACCATATACCATCACAACAAATCATTCTGTTATGCGCAGCAACTTCATTATTACGCCACTTGACCTACCTCACTCGTTAATTCACTGTCTGGCGTCACATAAAAAAGCAACTGACGAATTTAGAATGACGCTATATTGCTGGAACTGTGGCGATATTCTGTTATGACATGCAATTCGGAAAAAGTGTAAATTTCGATCGATAGACTCGTTTGGCGGAAACCTCACCTTAGACCGAGTTTGAGACGGCTGTCGTTCAAAATAGTCACGAACTAATTGGGAAAGATAACGCGTATTTTTAGTAGCAGATAAAATTTCACTAGGCATATAAAGGTGTTAATGCTTACCAGCAAAAATTCTCGTATCAAGTATTTTCGTTTCTAGTGTTATTATTTATTTTGACAGATGATACCAGGATGAAACTGAGATCATTAATTTGCAGATTTTCTTAGGGTTATAAATTCATAGGGGTGCTAAGAGAACCTGAACGAAGCTCCCGTTCAAAAAACTAACGATTCGGATGTGACATCAGCTTGAGGTGGTTTTTTTGTGATTTTATGATCTCAAAATGGATTCATTATTTGGAGTTGAGTTACTTGCGAAGCAACTGGAAGATATATTATATAAATTTTCAATATGAAATGGTCGTATGATTCAGAAGCAAAGAAATGGAAACCTAAAAAGAATATAATGTTCGTTGGATACAAGATATATTATAGACTAGAAAAATACATATCAACGCAATTGTGAAGTTTAAAGAAAGTAGAAATGTCCAATTTGAAAGAGAACAATCACGGTTCTGTATCTGTAGAGTAGGGAGGGCTAGTGTAGGCCCACGGCACTTAGGCTACATGTGACCCATTGTACATCCTACCAAAGAGTTGTCCTCCTAAGTCATCGTCCATCCTGTTTTTTCCAGGAAGGTGGACAGGTTACTAGGAGACATCGACAGGTATAGGCCAAGACTCGCCGAGTCTTGACGATAACTCCGGACATTCGCATAAGACATGCCTGACAGTTTCATCTTCCTGTCCATACATCCTGCATAGAGGTGTGTCCACCAGCCCCATAGTATGGAGGTGTTTCCTTAGTTGACAGTGGCCAGTCAGAAATCCTACTGTTAAACGTAGGTTTTTTCTGGACATCGTCAGATATTTCTTCGGCGCCAGCTTCCCAGGGTCACCCAGGGTAATCCTGGCAAGACTGCATCCTTTGATTCCATCTCATCTCTTTAGAGATTAAGCATAGGTGTGACGTTTGGCTAGTTCTGCAGAAGTCATCAGGCCATAGGTGCCACTGGATCCTAAGATTCTTAGTCCAGTCGCTCTCCTGGCTAAAGAATAGGCAATGCGATTACCTTTACTCCTATCGTGCACTTCAACCCACCTCAGGATAATAATATCATCTACCAAGGCGTTGTTTTAGTCTTGGTAGCACTCTAGTACTAGCTCTGAGGTAATACGTTGTCTGTTCAAGGCTAATAGGACTTGTCTACTATCAGTGCAGATTATTATGTCTTTGCCAGAAATTCCTTTCCTGGTTATCTCTTTTGTGGCGATTGAGATACCAGCCAGTTCTGTTTGAATCACGCTGGTATTTTTTCCCATTCCCCACTTAATCTTTATGCTTAATAATCTGGAGAACACTCCACATCCTGAGCCTTCTTTGGTTTTTGATCCATCTGTATATATGCGTATTGCATTTACAGTATCTATCTCTGTGTTCTGTTTCATTTGTATTTTGTAGGGTTTATTGAACACAAACCTGGGTTCAATTGCAGCACTGACTGCCTGCAGCAGAGATAGCGCAGTAAGCGCTTCTCGCCAAAGGTTTAGCCTCAATTGACCCATTCCTAATTCGAGATTTACACCAGCCTTGCGCAAACGTACCATGGCTATTAACACACCTCCTCAACATACAGATCCAGAGAGGTCAGACCAGTAATCAATTCCATTGCCGCGGTTGCTTGTAGAACCTTCGGTCCCCATGCAATGGCTCCATACGTTAACATAGGTCTCATTATTGCAGTGTAGATCCAGGTGACCACACAAGGTGCGTCCCACTATCCGTCGACACTGCTCATAAGCCACATATGCTCTTTTTGCTCTACACTGTAGGTGAGAGTTCCATGTTAGCTTCCTGTCGAGGGTAGTACCAAGGTATTTCACCTCTTCAGAGAAGTTTAGTTTGCTTTTGAGGATTTCTGGAGGTTTCAAGCCCGAAAAAAGATCATCTCAGTCTTCTTGGGATTGATCGACAGTGAGTATTCCTCACCCCATGTTCCTATCAATTTGAGCCCATCCTACGCTGTATTGCACAATGGTCTGCAAGATAACTATGTTATCTGCATATACAATTGTGTAGAATCCAATATTGTTGAGGTGATTAATAAAGGTATATTACAATATTGAAAAAGTTAATATGCATAATAATCATAACCAATTTCTCGCTCAATCTTTGGCCTTATTGACTCATTCTTCAAGAAATATCATGTTGAAAATATCACCAATGTTTTGCTCTAAAATAACTTTAGAAATATCAAAATAGCAGGCTATTCAGAAGATTGACTGTTTTATCACCTTATTTTTGAAACATACGGCGTAGTGTCGGGTTTGTTCATCGTAGTCTGTAGGTTTTTGCCCGATATTTCATCTGCGAAAAATATCAAAGGCGATGAGGCAACAGACAATGTCTCCGGTTTTATTTTGTAATATTCTGAACATAAAGAAGCAAAGTTTTTCCATAAACGAGCCCGCTCGAATTCTACTTCGCTATACCCATTCCATTTCAAGAAATTTTCAGGTGATTTAGTTTCCAAGGTTCATAGATGCGCCATGGTCCCTCAATCAACGTTCAAGTTACTCCTCTTTTTTGTCATGGCTGGTAGTAAGAGTCTTCATTCAGATATCTGTCTGTGTGCGTTGGTTTCCTATACACTATATGACCCAATGTAACCCCATCTTCCTGTCTGTTAACAAATACATCCAAAAAGGTTACAGTCCTTTATTTTTCGTTCCATTGGGAATTGGATTTTTGAGATTTTTGGGGACCATGCCGCCACACCACGAAGGTATCACCAGCATAAAGTAGCCAACAATTTGGTTTCAAGGCGCAAACTGCATTTTTATGATTTTGAATCAAAATTGCATAGAAATAGAACTGAGTCAAGAAAATTCACTGTTATTTTACATAA
>WOGR01006673.1:0-12923 GCA_015342045.1 Leptinotarsa lineolata
AATATGCCTTTTTTTCTCTTCTGGTGGAGGAAGAAGTGAAATTTCTCAACTGTCTGTAATATTCAAGATGAGCAGATTGTCGACTCCTTCTATACCTCCTTCGTTTCGATGTCGAAATTTATATCTACTCTGTAATTTTTTTTCTATGTACGTAAAAAGAAATATTCTTTTTAGTTTTGGAAACATTGGCACATCACAGAAAGGCACAATTTTCAGCGTTAACTAAACATAACATTACCATGTACACGTCTAGGAAATTACATACAGTTAATTGCATTCGTTTGATAATTTTCTTGTAGGACAAAACTGCAGTACTGTTAGTTACAAATACAAGTGGAATAAACACATAGGAAGTGCTAATTCTCATTTTTCATGATAATTTCCTACCACGTAGTAACGGCTACATTCATCAATTAACATACAAAATGTGATGGAAATTTCAAATATCGTAAACAGAATATCAGCACCATGAAAATATTGATGAAAAATGAAAGTACATCAATATAGAAAAATATTCATTCATCAAAAAGTAATACAAACTATCAAACAACAATAAAATCATTTGGCGCTCCGGGGCGACTTGATTGATTCCAGTGGCGCATTTGCTTTTTTGGCTGCAGGAAAACCCGGAAAAACCTGCAGCACCACATCATCTGAATATCTTGATCTGCAAATATTCTCTCTTTCATAAAATGCAATGTAGGGTGTCTCCAGAGGCTCCAATAAATTAAAGATATCACTAGAAAATTTTGTGACACGACTATCGTCAAACTTAAACCAGTCCGTTTCATCCTTGACCAAAGCGTAATAATGACCAGATTCAACCCCAGAACCACAGTGAACAATAACTGCATGAAAATTATAATAGTGGTTTGCTAGATTGAAGTGTTCATCTATGTCGAACCTTTAAGAGTTTGGTGCTTCTGTCTGAGGTTGAGTCATGTTGCAAGATTATCAGTGTTATTATTAGATTGACTGGTGCATCAGCTATACTTGTTGTCTTATAATAGTCAGCTGATGATACTCCTTCTTTGGTAAAAATAATCGATCTAATTGTTATTAGTCAACTAATTTAGTGATCCAATAATTTTTCTGAAGAAAGGTTCATTGGGTTAACAGGATCAATTTTTTCTTAGAAAAAACAATTATTTTCTGGCCGACGTTTCGAATTTAATTAAATTCTTCTTCAGGGCTCCAAAAGTAGTTTATCCGTGTTGATATCACTATTTTAAAAACCATCAGACATATTAGATACATTTAAAAGAAAATAAAAAACATTGCAACAACTTCGAGATAAGACCAACACAAAATGACATGAAACAAAACTAATTGTCTTTGTTCCTAGTTTATTACGATGACTCGTCTTTGTGTTTGTTAAGACACTGAATACTCTTTCCACAGAAGCATTCGAGAATTGTAAAATAAGATCATTTGTTTCGAAATCTAAGAATGCATATCTCCTTCTCCATTATCAAGCTCCTGTCAAGCTCCTGTTGGTCAACTTGTTGTTTCAAAAAAGGTAACCTTTTCAATATTTCAACCAAGGTCTTTACTTCATAGTTTAGGGCAATCTTTAGATTCACTACTGAAATGATTTCAAATAATGGATCTGAAAAAATGAAGCATTTTTTATTTCGCTTACAACTTCAATGTAGAAATTTAGGCAAGATTTATGAAACTGCATAAGTTCAGTTCGTTTCAAATTCAAAACTTCTTTCATTGAAACAATAGTTTCATTGGCGGATATCCCTAAATAAATATTATTGAATTCTATGTAAAAGAAACAAAGAAAGAAAAAAAGAAATTTTATTGATCAAAATAGAATTCCTGCTACATTCGAAAGTATCTCCAATAACAAAATTTGCTAAGGTACGTCCTACATATAATATAAAAATATTCAATCCACTACATAAAAAAACATTTCACACTAAGACAGTTATGACTCCCATAGATACTGTTATAAATCATGTCCTGAAGAAAGTAACGCAGTCCGCCACTGGTAGCCGTAAACCATCTGTGACGTTGCTAGGAGCGCGCTCGGCCCGAGTGAAGATTCGCGAGTTTTCGATGTTCGCCTGCATTCCACATGTGTCGAGAATACCGTTACCGTCATTCGATGGTATTCCAAGGAAAAGTCTGGCACCTTCGATTGCCAAATATAAGCGTTATCCACTCGCCTATCAGACAGTCTAGTGCGAGTACAGTGCGGTACGCGGAGCGATTTAAAAAGGCGATAGACATTCAAATAGTTTTAGTTGAAGTGTTTTGTTATATCGAAAGTGAGTTTGATTATTGTTCAGTGTAGTCAATTATTATTGAACCTACAGGTAAAAACGTAACAATATTTATGCTGATGCGAGAGTACACTTTCCATATAAAAAGTGTAAAATTGGAGAAAAACCGCCAGTTATATGGTACAGTGATTCTCTGAAAGAGAAGAGGGACACACTGCCAATAATAAAATGTATTTATCATACAAAGAAAAATCCTACGGATAAGGTGTCATACAATTCACTTAAGAAAAGCTATAGGTAGGTACCAAAAGAAGCAAAAAGAAATTCATATGGACATTATATCAGTACATCAGAAAACAAATCAAAATATGGTTGGCAAATTATAAACAATGAGTAAAATAGAAAAACTAAAACTCCTTCAACGCTCACTTCACAAGTGTTTCTGAAAATATAATAAAGCAATTACCCAATATACCAGACAACAATTTGATCCAATTCAAACATTTTCCTGTGCCATGCAAACTCTTTTTTCTTAATGGGAGTCACAAGCTTTTGGGTTTCGAGAAAATTGCTCTACATTTCTTGCAATTCTTAATAAAGTGGGAGGCATGGTTGAGGGTCTGGAACAAAGTGTACTCACGGATATTAGACTCTGTGGCTTGTCGAAGGCCTTTGACTGTGTCTCTCATGAGATATTCATTTTGGAACTATATTATCACGGTATTAGAGGGGTGGATTTGAAGTTATTTAGTTCATATTTAGAAAATAGAAAATAATGTTTTACTGTAAACCAAATAAACTCTGAGTTTCTACCTATAAAACATGGTGTCCCGCAGGAGTCAGTGCTTGGGTCATTCTCATTTGTCATTTATATGAATGACCTATGGAACTCACTTCCTCTTCTTATAATATTGAAAAACGTGCTGAAAACTAGTTTACTGCAAACAAACCAAAGTTGAACGCAAGCAAATTCCAAAAAATAACCTTCTCCTCTAATATGAACTCACAAATGGGAGACACTGTCGAGCTACTCGGAATTGCTATTAATGACAAACTCACATGGTCAAATCACATAGAACAGATCTGTAACAAATTAGCAAGTACTCTGTTTCTCTTGAGGCAGTTGAAAAAAACAATTTAACTTGATACTCTGAGAATGACATATTTCTCTGTTTCATTCGCAGATAAACTATGGAATAATTTTATGGGGAAATGTCACTTGTGCAATAACCATCTTTCAACAACAAAAAAGCAGTAAGAATTTTTGCTGAAGCTGGATTTAGAGAGCATCATGCCTTTACCTTTATTATATATCTACAATTCCTTATCAGAAATATACAGAAATGTCAACCAGTTACAAATTCTAAGGTATAGATTAACCAAATTTCCAAAAAAAACCTCTGAATTTCAATTTATATAACTGCTTGCCGGAGACAAACAAATCAGTATCATTCGATCAGTTTAAAGAACGTAAAAAAATATATTCTTGAATACTGCTTTTACTCCACAGACGAGTTTCTCGTCACAACAAATCAACTGAGTCATGCACTTAACACATCGCTTCTCTGAAATGTTCCGTTCTGTTTATGTTATTTATGCCTCACTTAATTATGTATGTAACAGTTTTGAAATATTGTGTTTTATATTATTGTTTTATCCATTGTATACTATATATTATCTCAATTTATATATTGACATGCCATAAATGTTTTGATATATGTAACATGGTGAAAAAATATATCTACCTCTCTATCTATTGTAAGCTGTGGAGGTATTGGAGCTCCTGAAACTATTTTTACAATTTCAGGCATCATCGGGAAATCCATGCATTTTTAGTATGGACATGTGGCAATAAAATATGTGGATATGTGGCAGTAAAATATTGAAATAGAAACGAAAAATGTAAGTAAATCCAGGGCTTCATTCTCTAGATGACATATTTGCCTTTCAACTGCATGGAAAAGCACTTGCAGCACATAACTCAACGTCAACTTCGGTATAGGAATATAGTGGAAAAACCATGCATTTTCAACAAATTAGGATCGGTCTTGGTTTTGAAGTGACTGTTGGAATACTGGCAGTTATTTCATTTTGGCACATATGTGGTGATTATGATGGAATCGGTAGCAATTTTTGTTGTGTCAAACTATTATTTTCATAAATTTTTAAACATTGTCATCCAATAAAAAGTTATCCATTATTGCGGTCAAACATTTTCTTGAAGAGCTTACTATCAACCTCAACATATATTGCATAAGATTGCCTTTCTTAAAAAAAATTCATAAATTGGAATGTTAAAATGATATTTTTCATTGATGAATTTATTTTTGGTCAAGAATTGATTGCTTCAATTATTCTTCCCTCACTTTTTCCAACTGTAAATGGGACATTTTTATTTTTGGTTTTATATTGATACAATAACTTTTTGCAAAATATATCTTTTTGAAGTTTGTTCTTCTCTTTTTCATTTCTACACTGAATTTCTATTCCACTAATGTATGTACTTTCAGAGGAACTTATTCCAATGTCAAGTTTAGTTATGTTCATACAATTTTCCAAATCCTGTTTCGTTTTTGTTGATGATTGCAATTGCTTCGGTTTTATTGAGATAGTTTGTTTTTTATTTTCTATTAGGGAGGGGTTATACTTTTTTGGGTAATTTGAGCATTATACTCGGCTGAAACATCCCTAATATTTTCGATATTCCGTCTGTAATGATATCCTAATCAATAATATGGAATATAATAAAATCATTATTTTGAGAACAATTTTGTTCTGTTCATATTCTAATATTTTTATCTTTCTCTAAAATTACTGAAACTTTTTCATCCAGGAGTTTTTCCAATAACACATTTTCTTCTTTCAAAAAAGTTACGAAATCATTGTTAGAAGTATTTTGTTTCTCGTCATCAATATAATTCACTTCGAAGATATGTCTAACGAATCATCCAATGATTATGGAATTTCTGGTTTTCTTTCTCTCCATTTGATAATGTTAAATGTCAAGGTTTTGATTCTATATATTTTATATATGTTTAGTATGATTTCGGTATGCCACTGCAAGAGACATATTAAGGCAAAAACGTTAGTCATTTATGAGATTTTACTGCCTACTATTTTGGAATTATGGAATAGTCAGTTGTAATAAGGAGCTCTTCACTTATTCGAAAAAGTTATCAACCGACCTTTTCAACTTGAATCTATACATTCGGAACAGAATGACTAATTTTATACATTCCTGTACTAAAATAATAACAAAAACGTAACTAACCTCTCTATAGTTTTTGTTTCCCAATCTGTCCAATAAATATTGTCCTCCCAAATATCTATAGAAAATACATGGTGCAGCTGTAAATTAGGATTCTTTTGCCGACTTGTTATTATTTTGACATTTTTTCCATCTAAATCTGACACTGCTATATAGTCTTCACGTGCATCAGCCCAGTATAGTTCATTTGTTTCATACGAGATGGTTAGCGCATTAGGCCATCCAAGATTTGATGTAACTATTAATTTAGGGTCAGAACCATCCATACCGGCTTTGCCGATATGCACTCTGAATCCCCAATCAGTCCAGTACATATAGCCTTTTGTAGGATCTAATGCTATAGCTCTCGGTTCCTCCAAGCCCTTTGAGTGCAGAACTCTTCGATATTTTCCATCCAAGCTTGACACTTCGATTGTGTCTAAACCCTGAAAAATATGACGAAATTTTACGAAAATTACAAAAAAACAGCAGACTCAAGTCAATTATGAAAAAATGACACAAACCTTATCACACCAATACAAATTTCTCCCAATCCAATCAACTGCTAAGCCATCTGGATTCTGCAGAGTTGGAGAGTGAAGTATCTCTACCTCTGTCGAGTTTCTCTTATAATCACAGAGCCGTTTTATCGAAGATCCAAACTTTGTCACGTCTGACCAATATATGCACTGACTTGACCAATCGTAATCCAGAGCTACTCCATTTGTCAAATTGTGAGCCAAGAGTGTACTAGTTCCTGTTAAATCTACTTCCCTAATATAATACCTATTTGCTAAAATCAGATTAACCTTAACAGTAGAATTAGCCCTGCAGGATTTTTTATCGTATTGTAGTATGTAATCTTTGTGACAGCTGCAGTGGTATGAACCTCGAGTGTTTCTGCAAATCTGACTACAAGGTTTTTGCAAACATTCGTCGACATCGTCACAGTGCTTAGGATCTTTGGGACTAACTCTAAAGCCCAATTTACACATACATTCGAATCCGACGGGTTTATCTACGCAAATTTGGGCACAAGGAGATGGTGTGGCTGAGCATTCGTCTATTCCTGAAAGAGATGGAACAAATTTGAAATGGAATCTATATCTCCCTTTTTACCTTATGTTTCAAAAACTAGTTGAAATATAATTGTTTTATTTACCGCATTTATTTTCGTCGGAAAAATCTCCGCAATTATTCTCCCCATTGCACAACAAGGTATCATTGATACACACGCCATTTTCACAATGGAACCATCCTTTTTTCTTACAGTATTGGTCTTCGGTTTTCTCGCAATGTTTGCCTTCATCGCTACCATCTCCACAGTCATCTGTTCCATCACATTTCATACTCTCCAAAATACAATTGTCGTTGTCGCATTGGTATTCGCCGGTGGAGCAAGTTTTATAGCAGTCGTCAGGTTCGTCGGATCCGTCTATACATTCGCGGTCTCCGTCGCAATAATATATTTTTCCTATGCACTGTCCATCTGAACAGCGGAACTGATTTTCATTGCAATTATTGAACGTGCAACCTACAAAGTATTTTTTAAACCGAATTCAACGATTGAATGAAAAAAAATCAAGATATAAATAAATTCATTTATAAATGGCCACAGACCTTAAGAAATTTTAATGATATCAATATCATCAAACTAAATAATGACATGCATTATGGAAACAGAAAATAATAATAAATTAATCATGTACCAAACATCTCAACCTGATGAAAATTGAAACTGTATATACTCAAATGTTTGAAACTGCAAAACGACAAGGTTACTAACCTATCGTCTAAGATAAAAACGCATGAAACGTGTTTCTCACCATGAACTTAAAAACTGCTTAGGATCTTGCAATCATGAACCTTAGATAAACAAACGGTAAGAAAACCATTCAATCATTTCTCAAACCAAGTAAAAATAATCGAGAGCTAAAATCTACTACCTCAAAGAAGGTTCCATATTTGCTATGAACATGTTATGTTATAAAATCCTTTTGGGAAACAATCAAACTGTGCTGGCGAGGGTGCAATTTAAAAAAATATATAAAAATGGCACTTAAAAAAATCATCTATCTAAATGAATTTATAAGTATACAATACAAGTTAAAAAGATAACTTTTACGTGCCCTTCAAAAACCTAGAATTATCCAAAAGAGCACTACATACTAATGGTTCATACCTGTATAACTTTCTCCCATACAATCTACGAAGTCTGCCAATTTATACATTTAAAAGACAACTAAAAAAAGTCTTGGTAGACCTGTGTCCTTACTCAATTCAAGAATTCCTAGAATTCATTTAGTTTTAATTTTATACCATTTGACTTAGATTGTCATAATTAGTTTAATTTTACACAAGTTTCGACTTCTGAGGGTTGACGTTCGTCAGCTGGTTAACGGAACGAACAACAACAACAACTGTTATAAATCATGCCCTAAGGAAAATAACGCCGGCCGCTACTGGTAGCCATAAACCAACTGTGACGTGGTTAATAACGCACTCATTTCGAGTGACGCTTCACGAATCTTCAATGTTCGTCGGCATTGGAGATGTGACGAGAATACTGCTACCGCCGCTTCGATGAATTCCAAAAAATTCTCTACCACCTTCGATTGCCAAATATAAGCGCCATGAAAGTGACAGTGCGGTACGCGGAGCGACCTAATAAGGCGATAGACATTTGAATAATAGTTGAAGTTAAAGTGTTTTGGTGTATTAAAAGTGAAATAAAGTTTAGTTTGATTATTGTTCAGTGTAGTCAATTATTGATAAACGTAACAATACTCTCCATGTTTTGTGTTTTATTTGTAGGATTTTTTCCAAATTGACTTGTCCTATAACTTTGTAAGTTCTACAAGATTAAATAAGTGATTGATTCATTAATTTTTTCGGTCTGTTTCGGTAGCGCTTTGGTTCAATTTGAAATTGTAGAGAAAAATGGCCTAAAAACGCCTAA
This sequence comes from Leptinotarsa lineolata, assembly GCA_015342045.1. Classification (NCBI taxonomy): domain Eukaryota; kingdom Metazoa; phylum Arthropoda; class Insecta; order Coleoptera; family Chrysomelidae; genus Leptinotarsa; species Leptinotarsa lineolata. Next base: position 8,441 of record WOGR01006673.1, read on the forward strand.
CAACATCAAATAGTAATGAGCTGAAAAGAGGCAAAACATTTGAATTTGGAAAAAAGGAACAGCATCAATGTATAGAGTACAAAATTTTCTATCGATGAGTATATACCACGACAAGGTAGAATAAATATTTATTGAGATATGGAGCTACAAAAACACATGAAATTGAAACGGAAAAAACTTTTGAAACAACTCAATATTTATTTTCCTAGTACGTCTGTATATCTCCTCGACACAGTCTCAGATTCCACGTTATAAAATGGCTTTTCATCTTAAAAATTTTTATTGACATATTCAAATGAATATACGAAATATTTATTTTCCTGGAACGTCTGTATCTCTTTTCGACACAGTTTCAGTCTGATTTTGATTTCTGTCAGAAGATTGAAATTGAATGATATGGCATACCTTGTAATATATGTTCATCAGTATTATCTTGGCAATCATCTTCTCCATCGCAAACCCATTTCAATGGTATACACCTTCCAGTATTGTTACATCTAAATTCATAATCGGTGCATGTAGTTTTTTGGCAATGGTCGCTTTCATCAGACTGATCAGCGCAATCTGGATTGCCATCACACTGCCAGGATCTAGGTATGCATTCGTTACTACCACACTGGAAGTTATCTGATCGGCACTGTTGTTCTGAAATTGTGAATTTCTGGGTAAATCATTTTTCACTGATTGAATTTTTCATAGAGAACTGAAAAGTTTCGTGATGAGACCATCATAGTAAATTTTGTTAGAACACTTCAGGCAAATTTTTTTTGTGGGTGAATAATTCAGAATAAGTGAGAATTGTTTTTTAATGAATAAAACTATGAAAGATTATGAAATAATATTTACATTAACCTGTGTAGTGATTCGATTTTACCGCCAGCCGGTATGATAGTGATGTGCCGGTGGGGGGGTCGCGAGGAGTGAAAAGACAAATCGAAGGACAGTCGGTTAAAGACAGTTAGTCGGCAAGGTGGTGTGGCTATTGACCGCAAATTCGGCAATAGACATTAGCGAAATCAATTTTGTATCGCGGTTATTCAACACTTTATGTACTTTCAATGTATGTGTAGATCAATAAATAAATCAATAGTGGTTACACGTCTATATTCACTCCATCGAACCCAGAGTCTCATCTCATAAATTGCCACCCAACAGCGGCAAAGTATAGCGTGTTTCACGATAGATAAACAGAAATTGAAATTAGTGCAAGTACATAAGAAACGAAAGTAATTTTTGGAGACATTCCATTGAGAAAGAAGCAGAAGTAGGTTACTACAAAATCATTTTTTGAGCGACGTATTGTGTCACCAGTTCCGAAAAAAAAAATACATATCAACAATATTAGGGACCTTGACGACAAATTGAAGCGGAGAGACGGGAGCAGAGATTTCGAGCAGCAGTACCGAGAAATAACCAGTGGCGTGGAGACCGGTGAGATTATTCAATGTTATCTGCGTATTTATAAGCTTTTTTAGATTTATGAACTATTGTCGTTGAATGGTTATTTGACCCTTTTTATATTTATGTGGACATGTATGACTATTGTTAGTACTTAATTGAGAAAAAACGGCGGGCACATTATTGTTGTTAAATGCCCAAAGGAAAAAAGAACACTGGAAGTAGAACTGAAATAAGTAAAAACAATTTGAGTCATTTAGACATGGACGGAAACGATTTATCTGAGACAGTGCAGTCCGATGAAACTATTGAAAATTTAACTATACAAGTTAATAGAAATCGAATAGTAAATCAATGTCAGGGGAATCAGTCGGCACCCGTTGCTGCTGTTCAAAATAATCAAAACCCATATCAACAAAATCATTCTTTTATTTTGAATTGGAGAGAACTAGGAGGGACGACATTAACATTTTATCCAAATGGAAAAGTTCATCCTATAACTTTTTTAAAGAAATTGAAAAATATGTTTCGCGATGCGGGTGTAGGTACCTGCCGGAAATAAAATGAGTCTTGCAATAGTTTACGAGGTTCCGCGGCGGACTGGGCAGCGACTAGGGAGGAGTCCTTTGCTGATTTTGAAAAGACTTTTAGAGAAAGATTCTGGGGGGGTCGACAAACAGAGGGATCTTTTTATGGAGTTAAACTACGGGAAAAAGTTTCATTGACATTATTGGTAGGGAAGCGGAGTTGCGAAGTAAAATGTTTAATTGTGCCAGGACTGAATAAAAATATCGGATTGGATGAGAAACTAAAAGTAGAGCTCCATTTTGATAAAATGGCAATGAATTTTTCGTGCCAAATTGAAAAATATCAGGTAGATTTTTATTGTGAAGATAATGAGATATTTTCACTTTTGGTAAATAACGAACGACCTCTGCAAGTCAACCGATTAGAAAAAACATCTACCCAGAGTTAGAAACACCACTATAGTGATAGGGATTATCAGGCAACAGTAGATAAGGCTAATTTGGGTGTTAGGAGAAAAAATGAATTGTTTTAAATTCTGAAGTAATATGATGATCTTTTTTCAGAAAGTCCGGGGTTAATATAGGTTATGAACATGTAATTGAGCTGAAGGATGACGGTACTTTCTGTGGTCCATCGTACCCCATACCTTTTGTTAACATTGAGGAAGTTCAGAAACCACAGTGTCTTTTCAGCGATAACGGGACTCAGTTTGCCTCAAAGTTGTGGGGAGAAAAATTGAATGAGGCTGGAAATCAGGCATAAATTGATTTCTGTCTATTTTCCATATGACGAAATGTTACTTCCGTGGGTAGAGAAATGATTGAAGGACGTTATTAACGATAGTACCGGATAGTACGGGATATACGGCTCCGTTTCTCCAGTTTGGTAAAGAGCCTACTAACCCGTTTGAAAAAATCGTACAATTTCCACCAGTCGACAAAACGTCAATGTGGTTAGAACAGTTTTGGGTGTTGGCGTCCAAACGGTTACGATCAAAAGCACAAAAAAAAGCGGGTAGATACACAAAATGCTACAGTTAAACTTATCTGCTTCAAGGTCGGCGATAGGGTCCTTGTTCGGTCGCACCCACAGTCCTCGGCGAACGATCGTGTTATCAAAAAGTTTGTATGGCTATTTGAAGGATCGTTTATAGTTGTTCGGTAGGCGGGTCCAAATTCATACAGTGCCTTCATTTCAAAACTTCCCACCCCTAGTACTTCGTTCAGCAGGGAGAATATGCCGTAGGCAAAAAACACGTCAGTTTAGATATCGAGGGGAAGTTTAAAACCAGTGCCAGTGGTATTTTAGGTTTAACCCCCTTACCCCTAGCTACCACCACTTAATAATTTTAAATGGCATCTCCTATCTTGTAACACATCGTTTTAAAGATCTTAAAAATCCTCATTCAACCCCGTTTAGAAAACTGAAATTGGTTGATCCGTTCTCGTAAAATAGGGCAAAAAAAAATAATTATAACAAAATGCAAAAATTTATGGAACCGCTACCACTGACTCAATAACGGTATGTTTATGTCTATTTTTTACACAGAGTTTTTTGCTTTAGCTGAAAGTGAGATAAGGGTACACAGTTGCTTCTTGGTGATAGTGTGTTTTTTTTATTTTACTATTTGAAATATTTCTTGGTTGTTCATATGTTTGTATAGCTCAAACATTATTGTTATGACTTGCTACAAATTTAATTTCTTTACATAACGTGGTTAAATAAACTATCTTATCTTATCTTCGTATTGCTTCTGCAAATAACGCCTCACTTGAAGATAATACTTCTTATTGACTGTATGCCCATGTTGCAAGAAATCCTGATGCACTGTTATTATGGTGATTTTTCGATGTTTTCATTGGGAAAGAATAATACTAGTCATAGCCATTATTATGAGATGATTGAATATAACAATGTAACATAGTTTTTATAATCAATAGCATTATTTGCTTGATTGAAAAAAATGAATAAAATAATGTGCAGCAATTTCTTGTTTGTCGTTTAAAAGGAAAATTTGAATATTTCTGCTTATTGGTTTCCAGAGGTTTCAGGAGATTCAATTTTTTTCATTCATTTTCTGTATGATATATTGTCTATGTGTTTATATGTCTGTGTCTATACGACATACAGGACATAAAAGACACAAATAAAACCTGCTGGAATAAAACACCAGCAAGAAGTCATTCACTCACCATTATTGAACTTATTTTCATAAAATATCAATGATGAATTACTTGTGTTTCTAGAATTGATATTGTATTGTTATTATTTCAAGATCTACCTGTTTTTCTAGAATTAATCATTCATCGAATGAGGTTCTGTAGTTATCTACTGTTCTAGCTGATGATGCTGCCGCATAGCGAAACGCTCAAATGGAATTCAAAGTAGGTTATCACTTATGTTAAAATGGGGAATGTTCCTCCTGACAAAAATCAAGTAGTTTTCATAAAAGAGCTCTAAGACAACGCATTTTAAACTTATCATTTCAACCTTTTCCTTTAAAAAATTATTTAAATACTTAAAAAAGAGGAATGAAATAATGCATTCAACATTTAAA
>WOGR01006675.1:0-12923 GCA_015342045.1 Leptinotarsa lineolata
TCTACTTTTTGTGAAATAGCTTGATACATAAGCATTATTTAAAAGCAATATCAATGAAAAGTCAATAATTTATTCTTAACTGCACTTTTCAAACAGTTAAACTTTGATTTACTGATTTCGAAAAATTACAACGAAATTAAACTAAGGGTACTGTGGACATTCTTCAACTGATAGTAAACAATGTACGAATAGTTTACTTTTGAGTAATTGTGGCAAACTTTGGAAATAGGCATAATATACTGATATGGCTGTTCGAAAATTGATGTTAATTTTAATGGTGCGTATTGCATGAATTGCTTTACGTAATTTTCAGTTGAATGAACTGAATGGATGAACTGAATAGTATGATTTGTATTTTGTTAGTGCTGAGATGTTGAGTGCTCAAATTCATTTTCTGGAATATTGCGGAGAGTGCAAAAAATATCAGTAACATAAAGCGAAAGAAAGGAGGGTCCTAGGATGGCATTTTGTAATACATGCTATCTGACGGCACTTCTTTCCGAGTAATGGTAATGAACTGAGTTGTTTTGTGTCTCTTCAATCGTAACTAACATCTTTCGTTCAAAAAGGAAGGTCTTGAACCACTCCAGATGGACGCTCCGTATACCTGGTCAGCAGTGAGCGTGATCAACGAAATCAAAGGCTCTGGATAGGTCACAAAATATTCCATGAGAATATTGCCGAAATTCCAGGAAGTAACGAATATATTCATTCCTATAGTACGTGGATATACCTGAAGACTGGCTCCAAATCCATTTATGTAAATGAACAACTCATTCAGGCCAGTCTCATCTCACTCACACAGTAGGTTTATGGACTGACACCTATCAGAAAACAACTAATCCCCTGGCTAATACCAGGAAAGGCTTTGGATTATGTCCGACATGTGTCAGTGCAGGATTCTTGTTGTATACTTTAAATAATTTGTTACATCACACAATCTATTTTTTAATCCAGTTATTTTTAATTTTTCCATTTTATTTTAATGCATATTAGGTGTAAAAGTAGCTATAGCTAAACTTCGCCTAATATGTAATATTAAATACTGAATAAAGTCGATTATTATTATTATTATTATTGGGTAATTCCTGCATATGCTGTTGGCGATACAACTATCGGAATCGATTTTTAATTATTAGAACACACCTGCTGTTTGGCCACTCGACAATGTAAGGTAGTGTCTATCGTCAGCCTAAAGTCGATGATTTCCGATAATTGAAAATCGAATTCCTTTCAGAGTATCATTTATCGACCTAAGCAGAAGCGAACGACCAACAACAACACTTTTATCATTGCCCCATCTGCCTGTCGATGTACTAACCAACTGCATATTCACATGGCCCAAGACCTCGTATAATGACAAAACACTTTCATTCCTATAGTACAGGAGCATACTTGAAGACTGGCTTTATTTAAATCAATTTATCTGAATGAAAACTTCGTTCATCTACTTAGTAGGTTCATGGACTGAAACCTATCAGAAAATAACTACTCTCCTAGCTAATACCATGAAGGGCGTTGGATTATATCTGACAGGTGTCAGTGCCGAATTCTTTACAGAAATAATTCCTGCAATTCATGCAGGCCAGTTTCAACTCACCTACACAGTAGGTTTATGGACTGACACCTATCATTATTGGAATACACTTGCAGAGTGGTTTCGGGCTGTTTGGCCACTCGTCAGTGCAAGGCAGTGCTTATCATCAACCTAAAGTCGATGATATCCGATAATTAAAAATCGAATTCCTTTCGGAGTATCATTCCTCGAACTAGGCAGATTCCGGTAGCTGTATCGCCAAAAGCATATGCAGAAATTACTTCTGTGAAGAATCCTGCACTGACACCTGTCGGATATAATCCAACGCCCTTCGTGATATTAGCCAGAGGAGTAGTTGTTTTCTGATAGGTGTCAGTCCATAAACCTACTGTGTAGGTGAGTTGAGACTGGCCTGAACGAACTGTTCATTCAGATAATTTGAGTAACGAATAATTTCAAATGAATAAAAGCAAACATTTGTTGTTCTTGATTTTGGGCGATAGCCTAACTGGCAATCAGCTAATATTTCTCGTTTCGACATATATTTCGAGAGTTGTCTATTGACTGTCGGTTCTAGCAATTTCGGAAAACTAGGAAGCGATTTTCAGTAGTTAATAATGTTTGATGGATCAGTTTAACTTTTTCGAAAGGGGGATTACCACAGATGTTTTCAATACTTTTGGAAAAAACTCAGGTAGACATTAACAAGTTCAAAAGATGAGTTACTGTATTTTTCAGTTAGTTTGATGAATGCCATAGGTATGTCGTCGATTTCTGTCGAACACTTTGATTATGTGCCTTGATAGATTTTTTGTCGGTAGCAGGTATAGAGAGTAAAGTATTATGAAAGTTCTTATTAATATTTTGGAGATATTCATTACTATGTTTACGACTTGGAAGATCTTTTTCCTGAGAAGTGAATAATTAATTTTCATGTGGATTCAGACTGATTTTTTGATAAGGATTATATTGCTGGAATATAAAACTTCTTCATGACCAATCATTCTTTTCAGAACATGTTAATGTAAGTAGGCAAGTGTGCAAGTAGTTGCAGTCGGAATTCATGAAGAGATTTGAACATATTTAAAAATTGGCTCCACTGTATATTCCTACCATCATATAGATGGCTTTATTCATTGGATTGTCACCTGACAAATGGAGGAATTACACATTTATTGCTTGAAGAAAACATGTAAGGCGTGTTGAAAAGAGTATCGATGCTTTGAAAACTCATCAGTTAGAAAAGCAAACTGTTGCAGAAAATAATTCAGCTTAACATTATCGATGAGATTTTTTTCATCTTCCGGTGTTGGTGACTTAGAAGACGTATAACAGCAGCAAGAGGAACCATTCCTGGAGAAGTTTTCAACAACGTTAAGGACTTTCCTAATGTTTAAAAACATTTACAACAAAATCTCGGATATTGAGTAAATTTATTTCATGTATTCGATTTTCGCTTTTTTTCACTTAAATTTAAAAATGAACAAATCATTTTGGTTATTCAGAGTTTGGAATATTGTCACCTAATCTTCCATCAAATTTTATTGTATTGAGAGAAGTAAAACCATATTTCCAGTTCAGGTAAGTTAAAAATAAACCTGTAATTTTGAAATGATATTTTTAAAAACTGCTAGTTAAAAACATAATGAATTAGAATACCTACTATTGGAAAGAAGAAGTGTTTTTGAATATATTTTTTGATATTTGTAAATCGTATGAAACAGCAGATCCAGTCCCTATAGAGAAGTCAAATTGCATATATTTGCCAGTGGACTGTGGAAATATAATTAATGATAGATATCAATGAGAATAAAATAGGAGAGACAGTTTGTTTCAACCTGATTTGGATTTGTACCTTTCTAGTTGATAGACCTATCGTTACCTGTATTGAAAACATTATGTTAATCGAATGTTTCGTGCTTGTTTTCGAATATACCCTAATTTCCATACCTCTGGGATTCAATAAGGCTGCGGTGTGTCCTATAATCCAGCTCCATTTACAGGGGGGCTTAGGCACAGTACTCAAATATGTATTATATCGGTACAGACGTAGAGACGAATAGAAAACAGTGAGAAGTATAACTAAAAGCACTAAAACCACAAAAAACATAGTATCACTGCAATGACGACTAGAGTAATGAAATGTTTCACGTACTACGCTTATCGCGAAAATGTTGATTGGGAGTTTCAGTTTGTTAGTCGAAGGGAACCGTTGCTTTGTTGGAGAAAAAAGTTTGAAGACAAATGGATTTACGAGTACGATCACTTTTGAGTAAGTCATAAAATTTCAGGCGTTGAATACAGGGAAAACATAAGTTTTTTAAAATGATATTATGATAATATTGAAATTATTATTTCCATTGTAAATGAATGTGCAATTTTAGGTTGACGTCATTTTACCATAAAATTCGAATAAACGTAAAACGTATTTCATTTCGTTGGTGAACGCTTTAAAACGCCAGTTTTATAAGAAATATAATTAATCAGTTAACTAGTTTAGTGATCCAATATAATTTCTGAAGAAAGATTGATTGGGTAACAGGAGCAAATTTTCTTGAAGAAACAATTGTTTTTCTGCCGATGTTTCGTTTTCTATTAAATTCTTCTTCAGGGCTCTGTAACGATAAATTTTCATAAAATTACCTCCCACAAAAACTTTTACGATTATTATCGTTTGAGTTTTACAAGAAATAATGAATTCTTAATTAAATTACTCACCGAAAAGTAGTTCCTTCGTGTTAAAAATAATTATTTTGAAAACCATCAGACATACTCCTGAAAAGTAGACAATTTTGACTTATGTGCTTATTCTCCTCATACGCAGATATATCCGTCGACATCTTCTCCACCCAGTCTCACCCAATGTTTTGCTCACTGTCAATAATGAAGTTATTCGCCGTTTTCGAGAATACGAAGAAAACGTCCGGTATTGTGGAAAAACGATTCCTGGCTTTTGTACCTGCTTACTCGTCATTGCTTGTTCGATATTTTATGGTCAAAAACAGCACCGTTATCATGCCTCAGCCACCGTATTCACCAGATTTGACCCTCTGCGAATATTTACTTTTCTCAAGTTCGAAGAGACCCATAAAAAGACATCGTTTTGCGACGATTGAGGAGATAAAAACCGAATCGAAAATTGGAAAAAAGCTGGGACAAGTATATTACAACTGACTACTTTGGAGGGGATAAAATAGAAATTGATGACTAAATGAATATTTTTTGAAAAAAACTAATATTTACCTTATTTCTTTGATTTTCTCTCTGAATTCATGTGAATTGGTAATACTTGAACTCGATTTTGAGATTGAGGAGGTTTCGAAGTGTTTGATCAGCTATTTAGGAATTTTATAAGTATGAGAACTTTTGGTAGTGACAATTGTTAGCACCGACTTGAGGATTACATATCTATCACAATTTTGATCAGGTTGCAGCTCATTCATGAAATGTTTCAGAATATAAATAAGATCGTTCACAGGGGTACTACGAACTACTAAAAATAACCCCCTATAATGTCAGCAATGCATCCTGATATCCATTTGAATCAGTCTCGTTATGTAAACATAATCATAAAATGAATGCGGTGTTGAGTTCTTCGAAAATAGTTATGGCAACCGGAACACTTCTGTATCCAAATGTTTTATTTAAAAAATACGGAAATTTGATTCCTTTCGCAACTGGCGTTAATAAATTTCGTTATAAACTTCATTGCTTGGATATCTAACTGTGGTATATGAAAATAGAATTACAGTTTCGCAAATAATAGATAAATCTCAGAATTTTGTGAAGTTGAATGTGGAATTACAAACAGATTTGGGAAACAACTAAATTATCAGGAAAATGTCTTTGAGAAAATGCAGGAAAATCTCTAAGGAACCCTGGAAAGGTTTGTCTCTTGGGAAGTGACAAATGAAGTTGAATTTGAATCGCTGATTATATTTATGTGAAAAAGATTTGTTTGAATGTGGTTGACAATGTTTCATGGTGGGTTTCATTTGTTCAGATTTCCATTGTCTGAAATGATATAAAATGATTTGAAATTGCTAAAAGAGTCAATAAAATTAAAAAGACTAGTTGAAAATAACAATTATATCAAGCAAAAAAAACCCTGAGCTGAAATTACAATAGAATGAAATACAAGCAACAATTGAAAATTAAACAATTACAAAAGAAATGAAAATTTTAAAATTTCATAATATGGAACCATGGGAATTCAGAACTAGACACCTTCCTGAAGCACATCAACAGCGCAAGACCTTTCATCACTTTCACAATGTAGAAGGAAGTCCACAACGAATGGCCATTCTTAGACGTATTGGTGAAGAGGACCGACAATAAGTGGGAAATCTCTGTATACTGAAAATTCACTCACACGGAACAGTATCTGAACCACGAATTCAACCACCATCAGTCGACTAAAAGAGAAATCATCAAGACTCTGGTAGACAGTGCTATCGCGCTCTGAAATACGAAGGAAGGTCTCGAGAAGAAACCAGGCATCATCAAAAGTGATCTTCAACGGAACGGTTACTCAAAGTGATGATAGAACAGACTTTGGCTAAAAGACAACAAGACCCTCACTAGGAAGAGAAGCCGTCACACCAGTACTTGTACTTCCCTACGTCAGAGGATTGTCGAAAAGGATTAGAAGAATTGGGTCTGAGTATAACATCAGAACCTGCTTCAGATCCGGAAACACTATCCGTAGCAGCCTCACGAAAACCAGGCCACCAAACGTGGACTGCTATTCCAAAAATTGCATTTACCAGATACCCTGCGAGTGCGGAAAATCCCACATCGGTGAAACTGAGAGTTCATTGAAAGTCCGCATTGCTGAGCACAAGAAACACACACAGCGAGGAGAAACGGCAAATCAGTAATACCAGAGCATGTTTGGACTCATCAACATAACATCAACTGGAGCCAAGTTGCGATCATCCATAAGGAGGAACACAGGTTTAGGAGATAATTTAGAGAAGCCACATATATGTTGTCCAACAACGCATGTAGGGAAATTATCGTAGAGGGTACGCAACATATGGAAACCCAAAATCAAGCGCCAAACGGTCAGCTCCCGCTAAACCGGTAAAGCGGAGAGAGAGAGGAGGAAATAGGCGAAAGCACTCGAATTAAATATTCATCTTTCGGAGGGATAATTCCAGTTATCACCCGAAGACGATTGTGGATACTAACAGTCGAAATTCGTGAAGTAACTTGGCTCGAAATCCTTTAATTTTTATTTCTTTTTAATTGTTCAATTTTCAATTGTTGCTTGTATTTTATTTCATTGTAATTCCAGTTCAGGGTCGTTTTTTCTTGATATAATTGTTATTTTCAATTAGTCTTTTTTTAACTGATTCTTTCAGAGATTTCAAATCATTTTATATCATATTAGACAACGGAAGTCCGAACTAATGAAAGATATATAGGTTTTCTACAAAGTCTTGTCCCTTTTTATGAGTCGACTTCAAACTCTAATATATTAGTGAAAATGTATTCAATTTGATTAAAGTAGGCGTAATTTGAATCACTGCACTTTTGCCAACGTAACACTGGTCGATTAATTCCGTCAGCATAAAAATTGTTTAATCGGGATTCGATGAAGTCGACGAAGGCAGTTTTTGCCTGGTCCTGATTCGCGAAGGTTCTACCTTGTGAGATGTGAGAAAATTATCGAAGTGCCTGGAAAGATGGTGGTCGGTTGGCGACGAGTATGGAGAGTATTGGGGGCGAGGCAGAACTTCGACGCACAATTTGTGAAACGTGCGGATGGGTGTTGTCGTAGAACAACGAGTTTCAATTATAGTCAGTGGGCATACTTGAAGACTGGCCGAAACCGGCCAAATTGCCCGGTTTCGCGCAATTTGGCCTCTTGTCAGTGCAAGCTAGTGGCCATCATCAACATTCGATGATATTCCATAATTAAAATTCGAATTTCGATCTGTGAGTGTGCCCGTTCAATAAAGGAAAATTGATTCCAGCAATTGTATAGCCAACAGCAAATGCAGAAAATACTCTAGTGAAGATTCCTGCACTGACATCAGTCGGATATAATCCAACGCCCTTCGTGGTATTTGCCAGGGGAGTGGTTGTTTTCTGATAGGTGTCAGCCCATTAACCTACAGTGTGAGGAGTTTGAGACTGGCCTAAACAAATTGTTCCTTTATATGATCCTGTTGACCAGTGCCAGCTGCTGGGGCAGTTTTCGGTGCATTTCATCGATATCCTCACAATAGAACTCTGCTGTGATGGTTTGGCCCTGTTGCAGAAAGTTATAGTGAAACACACAAACCGCTGACCACCATACAGTAACCATGGTCTTTTTTGGTGGGTTTCTGCTTTCGGGAAGTGCTCGGGTAGCTTGTCGGTGTTCAGTATCTATCCTGTTATAGAGGATCCACTTTTCATCACACCTGACGATCCGATCCAAAAATCATCGTTTTGGTTACGCAAAAGCAATGAAGAAGATACCTCCAAACGTGACAATTTTTGTCGGTCGTTCAAATCATGGGGTACCCACTTTTTAAGTCGGGTCTCGTCGAAGAAGAGGAAGATAATTTCAATAATCATGATTTGAGGGCAGGTAGAGTTTGTAAAATAACAGATAATGGTCGGCGGTGGGTAGTCCCCAGAAATTGTTGTTGGCAAGAAATACAAGCAAATCATAATGAAATGGGTCATTTATCCGTTGAAAAGACACTGCAGAGGGATAAAAATAGATATTGGTTTCTCAATATGAGAAGGTTAATTAGCAAGTATTTTAAATCTTGCCTTCAGGTATGCACGCACATTTTGTACTCTACACATAGAACATGTTGGACTATTTATGAAAACTAAAATAATAATGAGTTTTTGCTCGTAATTGTAGATTCATTCACAAAATTTACATTGAATTGAATGCAACAGGTGACCGTTATGTGAATTATGTCACTGAAACGTCATCATTAGATGTGACAAAATCGAGAGAAAACGTTGGAAAAAAACTTGAGGAAAATGGAAAAAATCAAGGTGAAAATTGTAACAGTAGACGTATCAGAGCAAGGATTATCAAGTAAGGTAAAGTAATGAATTTCGAAAGTGATAGATCTCGTAAAAATTTACGTGAAAATTCAAAGGACCATTCACAATAAAAAAAGTAATAGGAAATGATCGATATAAGATCAAGGATGACCGGGATCTCAGAGATGTAAAGAGGGAAAACGGTATGAAGTTGTCATAGCAGCCGAATATATGAAGCTATTCATAGCCAGAACCAATGACATATAGTTAGTAACTCTGGAAACACTGCATAGGCAGTTAAATAAAAAAGTTTCCTGTAGAAATGTTCACTACTTATGAATAACATTCAGAATTCTTAAACATTGAAAAGCTTTCCAATCCTGAAGAAATCGAGGAAAATCAATTTTCTTTGCTGTATTGCTAAATAATGATTTTGTTTCTTTGTTTCAGATTGAGGACCTTGAGGACAAGCACCACGCAAATTATTTCAATAAATAAACATAACGTAATATAAACAAACGATACATCCAAGCAGGCATTCAATCAATTCGTATTGTAGGATTCGGTTCTTTAACGAATATTTGGAAATTAGGAATTGTGTTGGAAATATTTGTATTCCAATCGTTCGTGATGGATCAGTCTCCACCAGCGTCCTCAAATCCTCATCCTGGATTAATGTAGGTCGACAGTGCATTCATCAACACTATCATTGCCAAATGCTTGATTAACTTTTCGGGATGTTCCGGCAGTGCTATGGATCAATTTGAATTCGTAGATCAAGATTGGTCGAAAATCGAGTAATGAGTTGAAAAAAGGCAACATATTAACATTTGGAAAAAACGAACATACATTTCTGTTCGATGTTTTGAATTAAGTCAATTTCTTACCTATATTTTCCAGAGTGGAGAGTTTAATCAACAGGTACGTTAAAAAGGATTGAAATGGTCACAGGTATGTTCGTGAAAAAACTGTAAATATCATTGTTCACCAAAGTATCATTCTCATTTAGTGTTACATTTTTATTTTACGCTTAAAATGGGTGGTATTTTTTCGAAAACTATTACATATTCAATTTACACACAATTCATCGACACGGTTGTCACAAATGAAATGAATTGTCGCTTTTGAATTATTGTAAATCACATTTTTTTCCATTGAAACGAAGAAAGTTTGAATTTATATTTTGGAAATAAGCCTTGATTTTGTCACATCCAAAAGTCATTTTCAACTGATAATTCATTAGTTTTTCAACGATTTTAGCCAAGAAACTCAATTTATCCATTGAACAGTTCAGCATCAGAATTAAATTTGGCCTAATTTCCACCGGCCTATTTTTCCTCAGACTCTCGAAACCGTGATCGCTCAGGTTCAAATCGTGTGGTAAATTAACCCGCTCCAGTTCGAAAACAATAAACAAAAGAACCGTGTCCTTTGAAATTTAATAACCTTGTTTGTTTTTCGAAACAAGGCATATAGCTGAATGCAAACACCTTTCGGGTTGTAAAAACGTTCAACATAGACTAAATAAACTCTCAACTAGCACAAAGAAGTCTTAAATTTCCCCAACAAAGGTCTGTGAAGGTACGTAAAACAAGAAAGTAATAAGCATTAACTATGCAGACTGCGGCAAGCTCCACTTCGTTACGTGTAAGCGAAACTAAACCATTGTTTAGAGGATATGACTTGTGATGTGTTAAGTTGTACTGTTGGCAGGACTGACTAGGTGTCCTGCAAAATTTGGAATTTGTGCTGGAGGACATTCGAAGAGGTCTTGTTCTGACTTGATTTGATTAGATTTATTCAAATATTAAGTAAGATGTAATGGTTATTCTGCCATTATGTACTTGTTGAAGATGAATCCATTACTGAGAGTTTGCCTCATGAGAGCAAAATTGAAAAAAACGAGATCAAAAAGATCAACAAATATTCAGTGCAACATCACTTAGATTTTAGTTCTAGATGATATGCTTGAAGAAAAATGAATTTCTGTGATTTTTGGATAATTTCATGAGCAGGTGGTTGCAGCCATCTCAGTGTTGAAATTGAAAATTTTTTCATTATATGACTCGTTTTTAAGTATTTCAGAAGCTCATGGCGGAGGTGCTTCTTACAAATATTATTTAGACTAATAACAATTATCTCTCGAATGTGTTTTAGTATGCTGTGGTATGAAATTCCCTATTGTTAATTACTGAATATTTTGTCGATTTTGTCCTTTGCTGAAAACATATTAATTAGATTAAACGAAGTTTGACTTGTGGTGAGAAAGTACTGATGATTCTTCTGAAACGTATTATCACTGGTAGCAATGAATCTATTAGTCCTCAAAAAAGATTGCATTTTATTTTTAATAAGGTCTATATATAGGACAAATACATTGCCAGCAATATTTGGTGAGCAGTAAGAAGGTAATTTTAGCAAAAACGTACTTACCAATGGCAAATAAGGTAGGATTTATATGGTCAATACAAGCTATTTACCACTAATAGTAGGCATTTTTCAAATCGTCAGAAATGCAATATTCTTTTCGGTTCTTTTGTAAGAATGGACATCGCGTTTTCATCTGCTTTGGCAGTAATTTCTGCAAGAATGTGCTCAAGGGACAGATATACAATTTTAATTAATTAAAATGGCAGTAATAATAAATATAGTAGAGTTTAAGCGATTCAGGACTCCTGAAATTTCCAAACAGAGACAAGAGCAATAGTGCGATGCAACAAAAAATCTATATCAGCACGGTTCAATCTGTGTCTGTATTTTTTTGTTGCAACCATCGCTTTCGTTTATCTTCTTGTGTATCTCGAGGCAGTGAAGTAACAATTGGAACTGTATGACATATTTAGGATGCAAAAAAATTCACCTTGTCTCACTCATTGAACTATACTGTGGTAACCGAAAAATCTACTGAAGATGACAAATTATGTTTTTACCAACATGCATATACTTACTATAGCAACAGATCAATCCACCAGTAGTTATTGAAGATTCTGTTAGAGAAAAATAAATATGATTTTGTTTTCATTAGTTCGGACTCTTCATTGTATAATGTGATTTTAATATGATTCGAAATCTATGAAAGAACAAATGAAATTATAATGAATAGATAATACAATAAAACGATTGAAATAATCAAGGTGAAAGATTGAAATGACGACAGAGTAAAAAGAACTAAACAGAATAAAAATAAGCACAAAGTTAAACAAAGAAATAAAAAAGATTTCAAACCAACGTACTTTACGACGTTTCGAGTGTTTGTATCTATATTCATCTTCAGGGGATGACTTTATCTCTGAAAAACTGTATTCTGGTAACTATCGTTTTTTTGAACAGCTTGTGCCGTATGTGTGATATTTTATGGGGATGATACCAACTTTTTCAGGGTTGAAGTGGACCTATGTCTATTATTCTCAATACCCGATACATTCGGATGATGCGCCAGCATTACCAGCCAATGATCACTACCCACACCTTCAGGTAAGTGCTCATTGGGTCCGTGAATTAGGTGCTCTTAGTAGAATAGTAAATCTCGATATTACATTCATTTTTTCTTTCCTTTTCCGATACTATTCATCTCATAGAGAGCTTAAAGCTCAACGGCGAATATTTTTCCGATAATGTCCATATTTGTTCGCTTTATTAGGTTGTGCATAATATAAATATACTAAAGATTGGTGACGTGAGTGAATGCTATGTTTGTTTTGATGATTTTTATTTACTTTCTTATATGCATATTTCATATGATGTTGATGTGATGATGTTCACCATACTCAAAATTTCCGTCATATTTAGTATATGAGTTCCGAGACGTACCTATTTATAATTATTGGTATACAACGTTATGAAAACTTCATTATGATACTGTACGTCATTCTCAAAACAAAAAAGTATATGTATAATGATATCATAGTATGCCGCTATTATTTCACTTTATTTATCACTTTCAGAATTATTTGAGGTAGCCAAAAAGCCGATTTGAATATTGTGTGATCTCTGTAGGGCTTTTGAATGTGTTAAGACGATACTTTTTTGAAAATATTATGAAACTTTGGTATCGCGAATGGTTTACGTCTTAGCTGCTTCGACGTACACAACCAGTGCAATACAATATTTAGATGATGACCGAAATGATTTTACTATTTCTAAACCCTAAACCATTAGAAAATGATATTGGTGTTCCTCAAGGATCGGTGTTGAGAGCGATTCTGTTCATACATTGAAGAGATAGGTACTCTCTGTTTCACATGATTATTTCGTCTGCCTTCACGCAGTTGATTCTTTATTGTTTTCATGTCACAGGGTCTGGCCCAACTTCAAGAAAGAACTTTTTGTTTTCAAATTTCGAATTCGTTTATTCATCTGAATGGAATATCACATTGATACATGCCCG
>WOGR01006676.1:0-12922 GCA_015342045.1 Leptinotarsa lineolata
ATATGTCATTCACTAGGAGAAGGCATTCGTCTATTGGAATGTTAGGGAACATGTTTTTGAAGCTTTATATAATTCTTTATATTCAAATTTGATAATTTGTCGGTGAGATCTACTGAATTTAGAACTGTATTGAAAGGCTTCAATTTTGTGAGGTCTCTGAACCTCGAATTTACAAACTTTGACAACCTACTGGTTGGGGCATCTATATATGTTACTACAGGTCTGTCCGACAAAAAAGTGTTTTCATTCATCTTATTAAAATAAAAAAAAAGTATTGTAATTTTATAGATTCGAAAGCTCATAATGAAACACTTGATAAGAATATTTTTAAAAGTACAGGATTTTAAATGACGAGTCATTTGTTTTTTATATATTAAATAATTATGATCAATAACCTATTTTCTACATATCTGCATATTCATTTCACTCCAGCATTTTTCAGTGAGACGCAAAACATATTTTAGAAAAAACATTTTGAGTTATTCAATACTTTGCTCCTCTTCCCCCTAAATGACTCCAGAATCACGTTCACTGTACCGTCGTATGGTCAAGATTGATGGTGTGACCTTCCTCCGGTTTTGATCGTGCCGTTTGGTTGCTGGAACCACCTGTAGTAGTGGTACTGTGTCATTGCTAGGTACTTCCATTGTTGCGTAGTTCAAAGCCGATCCCTCTGCACTTAGTGGGTATTGGCTATACGGAGCGTATGCATTCACGTTTGCGCTATAGCTGCCAGCGTCACCATAACCTTTGAAAAAATAAAATAAATTTTTATCTACTATCGTGCTACAGGTTTCAAACAGTTCCTTTTATAAAAATATCTTGTAGATAAACTGACAGGTTGTCCTGTCCCAATGGGCACACACAGGTTGATAACGTTGAAAATATGTTGCATAACCGAACGTTGAAAATCAATAAAGATGTCGCGCGAAATAACGTTTTGTTGCATACAGAATTATATTCTTAATAAACGTTGTCGTTTAACGTGTTATGATATATCTTGGGCGCAATCTTAACGTTTATTTATAATGTATCCGTATATCATTCTACAAAAATGTTTCATGTTCAATCAATAACCTAAAAAAATTATGTTTATTTCCACCAACTCTTTATACCTTTGATATATGTTGTCTTTCAACGTAGAATTACTATATTTCTTGAGGTTTGATCTCAACGACGGTTTGTGTTCAATATCATTTACGTATTAATAATGTATTTTTACTATAATGTATATCCTTGCTAAATCTATACTACCATACAATTTCAAACTCAGATATGAGAGTTACTACTTACTCAATAGGGGCATGAGAGGTTTCCAAAGGATGGAGCTAGTAAGGCGTATATCGTCGACCGCACCGCAAAACCACGTAACTTACGAAAATTCGAAAATAGGATTTTAGCGGCAAACGATTGGTAAAAACAATGAGCGCATGACTGCAAAACCCTCAAAACCCTTTAACCAACAAAAAATTTTTACGCCGTTCAATTCCATAAATTCAATACCACGTATCTGAAACCCGATTTGAACACGTATGCAAAAACAAGTATCCAACAGTTTCTTATGTGATGTGTGAGTATCGAGCCCAAATTTTAACTTGTAAGTATGTTATTTGTTGTAATTATTTTATTAAACAATAACATTTTGATCGATAACATTAGTCCGACTGATTTTCGTTTGATTTTTTGTGAATGTTTTTGAAGAATATTGCTAAAATCATTCATTGTAATGAAGTATGCAGATACGTGTTTTTGCAAATTCTTCTTTGTTTGTATTTTACAGATACGTGTTTTTGAGATGGCAAGAAACCAATCATTATCTCAAGCAGAATTGCAGAAAATATTGGAGAGTGAAAGTTTTTCGAAGATCTCCTCATATTTGACAACAATGCAGAGTTAGAAGACATCGTCGAAGACGAAAATCCTGAACGTATAGTAGCAAAAATAAATTGTCTACCCCAGGAAAATGTCGATCAAACGATCAGTACGATAGAGACTGATCTGGTTGACACCCATGAATTTGGAATAAATAATGACAGTATCAATAGTAGTCAATTCGAAATAGTCGAAAATGAAGAACCACATTTTCAAAATTCACATGGTGAGAACTCGCATGTTACTAAAAAAACTGATGAAAACTGCAAAAGTATTCCTATGATGCAAGATAAGGGATGACGGTATGCCGGAAGGTCAAAATAGCGAATCTTTGGAAAGCGACGTAGAACCACTAGATTATTCAGAAGAAAAGGATTTGAGAAAGAGTAATCGTAAACTTAGAGGAAAAGGCTCACAATATAAAACTTAAAAAAAAATAAATACTCTGAGAAGTATGTTCATGAAAAAGAAAAAGGAGAGCGGAAACTAAGACCAACCTGTCAGTCTGTGTTGTGCAGAAAAGCTAAAAATAGGTTTCGTAATTCTTTTAGTTCTCTTGAGTGAAAGAATATTTTTTCAAATTTTTTGAAAATGTCGTGGGACATGAAAAAAATGTGTTCGTGTCATCGTTAGTTAAGACGCCCACAAAAAGCACACTCAAGAAGACTGCAGACACTTGAATATTTTTTGAAAAGAAACGTTGACAATCCCGAGTTTGTAGAAAAATATTCTTAAGTACATTAGATTTTAATGAATGGATGGTGAAAAATTGGGTAGTTGCCGCAAATAACAAACTCAAAGATAGCAAGGACATATCGATGTCAACTAGAAAGCGAATGCCTGCAGAACTTAAAATTAGGATTAATACATTAGGAACATTTTCAAATAACCTTCCCAAGTTGGAATCAGACTATTGTAGGTCTTCGTCGAATAGACTTCACCACTATCCCAAACAAAAACAGATGTATATCAGGTATACAAAGAATTTTGTGATACAAACGGCGTTAAAGAATTCAGTTTAGCATACTTTGAAAAAGAAATGAAAATCAAAAATGTATTCATTCACAAACCAAAGAAATACCAATGTGATATCTGCATTCTTCAACCGATATTGAGAAATGGTCGATGGTGAAGTTTAAAAAAACGTTCAAAACTCACGTCAGCATCACATCTCATAATAACGTATTTTGAGATGAACTATTCTACTTGAAGTGAGAAAAGTACGTTGAATATACTTGAATCATTAACGCATTCATGTTGTTGATTGGAGACGTATTTTAAACTATTCAAATGAACCAAAAGTTGTGGAATCATCACACAACTTTTATAACAAAATTTATCGTAAACATTATTATAATTTCGAAAAAATATCGTATTATTACTTCATTTTATAACTAATAATTGTAAAAATACGTTGAATATATGTTATTCAAATGTAATTAATTTGTGTTATAAATTAGAACTGGAATGACAACGTTCAAAAGTCAACTGATAACGTAATTTTCACCCAAACAAAGTTAAAAAACATTGAGTCAACGTATGTGTGCCCACTGGGGTATATTTGAGTGAACCAGATACTTGTTTAGGGCGCTCGTATTTGGGGGGAAACAATCTGCGGTATGGCAAAAGGTCATGAATGCAGTGACCAATGTGAATAGTGTAATCTATCATAATTTCAAAAGAGAAGCCAATGAAAATATGCTGCTGAATGCTCAATATTGAATAATTTATGATTCCTTTGTTAAAATAAACTCTATATATGATAGAGAGTAGTGTAACGATTATTCAGTCGAAAGAGGCCTAAAAACAAACTTACCACCCTTTTTCCTTTTTTACAGCACGTCAAAGTTTTGTCTTACTATAAGGAATTCTTCAGGTCGCTAAAATGAATACGGTGGAAAAGAGATCTCAAATCTGTTACACAAAAATCACAAGTGAATTGGGAAAGTGCACCCCATAATCAATAATTATAACACTATATGACAATGATCAACTTTTGAGCATATTCGACATGGTATTGGTAATTTTCTATGCTACGTCTCAACTCACAACCTAGGACCTACATTCCAGGTGTGGAGTAGAAACGCCTTCAGAGAGAAAGAATGGTGATATTTGCCTAAAATATTGAAACTCAAAGTATCAACTGATTCGTAAGTGGCCAACATTGTTTAAAATCAGGACGATTATTATCAATGATTTTTCTCCCATTTCTATAAACTTCTGTAAGGAAAAAATGCATGTCAAAAAGAAGCTATTCTCCACTACAAGAATTTATTGATAGCTTCAAGGAACGAGATGATCTGTATTCAAAATAAAAGGTATCATTGACTAGGAAAAGGTTATCAAAGCCAAATCATTCATATGGTATTATTTCAAGGTGGATATTTACCTACACCTGACTATGATCAGAGAATAAAAAGGTTGTTAAAAGTTCTAATATATGAACATCAATGAGGATATATTTGAACTTTTTCACCACCTATTATATACCTCTAGATATACCAAAAAGGCATTTTCACGAATGTGTTTGGTTTATCTGACAAACTGTCCACAAGGTTGTCTTAATCACCCAACATGAAATCCCTGAGAATACTTTTAGAACTATTTCGAAAAGTTGACAAGCAAGTAACTTACAGGTATTCTGAAATTTCGTCGGTAATTTTGGTAGTGAATTTGATATAAAATGTCAGAGCTGAAAGGACAATAAAAAAAGCTCACATGCACACGACCAATTATTATAGATGATATATAAAATAGGTATAAATGTAGTTTATTCTTCTGAAACTTTATTACAAATACAATAAAAAACTAGTTGCATCCTTATGAGAGTCTTGAAGTCAATCCCTTATAATTCAAATTGCATTTTATCATATTATTTTGATATTTTTATTGAAATCTCCAAATATATCAAACAGTTCATTTTCATCAATGTTATCAATGAATTATCACTTCTACGAAATAATCTGGCGTCTAAAATGGGACATTTTTTTATTTGTTCCAAGAAATATTTTCAAAAAGGGACATTGAAACTGAGTTACGGGATCATCCACAACAATCATCAAATAGATCATCCATGCTAAGCATGTATGCAGAAATTTGTGCACCTAGAGTTTTTTGTAAAAGTTATATGAAAAAATGACTTAGAATGAAAATGGATTAATTGTTATTGCAAGAAATTTATTTTTGTTGATTTTACGATTCTGTTTCAATTCATCCCATTCCTTTCTGAATTCTTCTTCAAGTTGTTCTAGAGAGACCACATTGTGCGTGATGAATTTTTTTATTATCGAAAGAAGGGAATCGAAATGAATATACAGACGTGCCTTTACTAGCATTAAGAATAAGTAGAATAAGAAGAAACTATTGTATAACGAAACACATGTTGCGTTTTTGTAAAACTTCTTGGTGAAAATCTCATAATGTTTCTTGAATAGGCTCCGCTTCAATGAATCGGCTCAGAATAACAAAGCTTCATCTGAAATACACCTGAAAGAGTAAATAACGAAGACCTCACTGATAGATGATGCGTCAATGGAACAGACAGAGCTCATCTCATATTATGCGAATGTAAAACATGTGACAAATTTAACAAATGTTCAACAGAGAACTCGTACAAACTAGAACTGCGAATAAGATTGTTGATGCGATGCGATGAAATAGAGCTTTACTTCAATGGATCGGTTCAAAATAGAAACAGAGTTTATTGAATACGTAATAATTGAGTGTTATATATATATAACATATATTTATTTGCTGTTTCGTCTGATATCATTTCCGATTTTTTTCAAATTAGAAACTGGGATGTTTGCTTTCAGTTGTATGGTTGATGCGGGATCCCTATTCAATGTGGTATTGCCAATTTCAATATCAATATAATTTTAACAAGTGGTATTGTTAACAACGTTAATAAAATCTACACCTACAGGAAAATATAATAAGCGGTACAGCCAAGTGTGAAATTGAAGAGCACTTGTCTACTTAAAACTACACATATGCCAATAGGGCATATCAGTTTCGACAGGAGCCACCAACAGCAATCAGCAGGTACCAACCGCACAACTGTGATTTGAGTTATGAGACCTATCATTTGTAGGATAAACTAGCATGATCACTTAGGTAGCTACAGCTGACGAGCTGAATATTTCTCTGAGATCAGGTAAGGAATCTGATACTATTTGACTTACCACCATATTCCAGTGAGGGATAGAATTCATATGTTCCAGGAGGACCAACTTCTACGTAGTTTGCCGGCCCCTGTTCTTGTTTCAAGAATTTCAAACCGAGTATGAAAAGAGACAGTATCAGAGCTGCTTTGGCTAACACAAGAGATTTCACAGCTAATATTTTCAAAGTACCAAGTGCCATGGTCACGATACCAGCTTTAGCAGCACCCAAGAGGTAGGGAATCATCATGTTACCCATCTTTTTACTCCTTCCTAGAAAATAAGGATATCAATAAGAATTTTTTGAAATTCGAATCTGTAGAATCGACGAAAACATATTCTTTCCTCGATAAAATTTTGTATTTTTCCAATTCTATTATCAGGTTTCAATCCAATGAATTTTTTCATAGAATGATATGCATAAATTACACCTTTCTACACAAAAAACTGAATAATTACTATACTAATGAAGGAGCACACTATGAAGGATGCTTTATTTTGAACAAGTGATGGATATTTCGAAAATATATAAGCAGTTTTAGCGGTTTCCCCATCCAAATTATGAAAAGGAAAAAAACTCATATTTTCATCTAATTATAATATTATTTTCTGGTAATATCTTGAATTCATTGGAATCTCTGGAGACACCCTACATTTTTTTTCATGAAAGAGATGACATTGGCAGATCAAGGTCTTCAGATGATGTGGTGCTGCAGGTTTTTCCTGGTTTTTCTGCAGCTGAAAAAGCAAATGCGCCACTGGAATCAATCAAGTCGGCCCGGAGCGTCAAATAATTTTTCTTCTGATGATTCATAATTTGTATTACTTTTTAAATATTGAAAATATATGTGGGTTGGAAATTATAGAACATTCCAGTGAGTATTTTTTAAAGATTCAGTTGATCATCTGGAATGAATTGATTATGAATATGAAAAGCATAACAACAGTTACTCATGTACGGTAAAATCAGGATTATTGATTTTTTGTATGTTCTGACAAGTGAAGTGACGAATAGAGGTCATGAGTTTGATTTCGAATAGTTATTCTTAATTTTCAACTAGATTTTTTAGAAGTAATTATTTGTTGAATGACTACTAAATTCATACAAGAAAATGTTCAAAAATAATATTTATCAGGTTCTCGTTCAATTTGCTTCATTCATTCGAAGAAAAACGTCAAAACAACTAATATATTTTGAAATATTTGCTTCATGTTGTACTTCTTCTATATATTTGTTTATGAATGTAGCATATTCGTCATTTGTGTGTATATCTGTTAGGTTTTTTACATTCGTTTTCGTTCTGTCAAATCCAATATGAAAGATTTTTGGTGAGTTAACTTTTGTAAAATTATATTGTTGGTGAGTTAACTTCTGTAAAATTATATTGTTGGAAGTATGCATATGAGAAAAATGATGATAGAGCTCTGATGATATAATTATCGTGTTTCGATCAGTTGGGATCATCAAAATATGCTGTACTTTCTACTTTCATAGATTGTTTTTTAAATGTAGCATATCCTTCATTTGTGTGTATATCTATTACGTTTTCTACATTTGTATTTTCACTAAACGATTTATCATGAAAGAACTGAATTTTTTGTGGGTTAACTCATGAACATTCATATTATTGAAAGTATCCATATGAAAAATATTGTGATAGAGCCCTGTTGATGTAATTATGAAAATTCGATCCGTTAGAATCATCAGGCTACTCACGTGAAGAGTTTATTCTTGATCAGAATTGATATGAAGAAAGGAATTGATGAGAAATATTGAATTAACCCGCCATCAGTGGCGTGGTCAAAAGTTATGCGATAGGTAGCGTGTTACATTTCATCTAACATACCGTGATTGAATACAAATGATAAAAAAATAATATTCTGAATGGAAATCAAGGAGGAATGTTGCTCTAATTCCTAAAAATAACAAATTTACAGTGCAAAATCTTTTAATTAGCCAACACCTAAAGAAAAAAATCTGACTAATTTCATAAGTACCAGTAATATTTTGAAATTTAATACTTCAGACCTAATCATCTTCTTCGATGTTTCAATAAGAACAGGTGAATATAGTAACAGCGGTGTATTCATTGCAAATTGATTTTGCACATGTTGTACATCGCCTTTTCGAGAACTTATTTTTGCGTACTGCGCAAAAATGGCATCGTGCCCTCTCTTCCGGTTGAACTGATGTAGTATGTCCACGAAAAGAGTGCTGGCCTGAAACATTTTTAATTTTCTGTTGCAGAGGTATTGATAAAGTTTTCAGGCAAGATCGATCCAGAATTAGGGGTTTGGTCAGTGCATTATTGAAGGACTTGAAGTGTCGATAACATTTCGTTTTAGAAACATTTCTGCAGGGGTGTTGCGATCTATTTTGAATGAGGAATTTATTTGAATTTCATGGAGATGATTCCTTTGTATTTGTTCAGTTGCCTAGTCCCTTATATGTACACCATCTTCTTGAGAAATTAAAAGAAAAAATCTGTTTCTTTCGTTAACCAGCTGTCGCTCCCTTACAAACGACAATCACAGCCGCACAAGTCGGAACTTGTGCGAGCCAAGGACTAACGTGGTCTTACCTCTTAACGTGTGATTCCTAACACGTTCATTCAGATTTCATCTTCGTCACATGCTGATCAACAATAATAGTTCATTGCAATGCCTCAGTTGGATAATATTTGCGAAATGTATGAAAATTGTTGAATATTATTGCAACAAACGCGTTTAGTTTTGAGAAAAACTGTACGAAAAAGAGCTGATTGGATATTTGGTTATTCATAGTAGTGGAAAAATCATACGGTAGGTACTCTTTATCCAAAAAACAATTGATTCGGTTGATGGTTGACGTTTCCTATTGAAAAAAAGGGGTAGATAGCTTATATTCTTCATCAATTCAATAATGTCTCCTCCAAAGGTATGTAGAAAACACTGAGAGCCAACATATTCTTGCCTGAAAAAAATTTTAGCATTCTAAATCATCTCAGGGAACCAAGTGAAATCGATAAGTTTTTCATTGATTCCATCTCAATGAGCCAATCCCATCAAGACGTCATGAATTTTTACGCATCACAGAATATTTTCACATTCCTATTTGAAGAAGTAAATGACTTCTTTGTTTACAAAACAGTTTCTGACATCAAAACTAATGCCAAGAGATATGATGGACTCAATGTGGAACTTATTAAACTGTGCTGTTCTCTTGTAGTACCGTATACTACTCTAATAGTGAATTTCTGTTTAACTGAAAATAAACAGCCAGCAATGTAGAAAAATGCTCCCGTTGAAGTTTTACCTGAGCAGAAAAAACCAAATTAATTTAAAGATCTAAGAGCAATAAGTGTATTGCCAACATTATTGAAAGTTCTGGAGAAAGCTATGGAAACACAAATCAAGTCTCCTCTGAGTAGTTACTCTTTATTACCATCAATTCAATCCGGTTTTTGTAGGGGTTATGGCTGTTCGACAGCACTTCTCCACATCACTGATGATATCCTGAGAGCTAATGGTTTTACTCGATTTCAGTCGTGCTGTCTATACAATTAATTACGATTCGTTACTGAACATGTTACATTATATAGGTTTTTAAAAAAATTCACTGGTGCTAATAGGTAATTATGTCAAGAATAGCCAGCAAAAAGTTATTCTCGAAGATAGGAGCTCTGAATATTCGAAACTCAATTCAGGTGCCCCGCACGGATCTATACTGGGGCCTCTTCTGTTTACTATATACTTCTCTCATCTAGTGACTGGAATGAAAGCCTACAATATTCATTTATACGCTGATGATACCCAACTTTACTACAGTTTCCTTTAACATATGGTGGATGAAGCATGCAATTTTATTAATAATGATCTTAGGGCCTTCGCAAAAGCTGCCAAAGACCATTGCCTACTTATCAACCCTAAAAAATCAAAAGTTAGGTTTTATGGAAAAAGACTTCAGCGTAAAAAGTGGATGACTCTATCATTATTACGGTAAATAATAAGCAGCTGGGATTGGTTAAGGGAGTGAAAACCTAGGAGTAATTATGGATCCTGACTTGAGATTTGGAAAACATATAAATAGACAATTACAACAGGCATAATGTGATCTCAAAATGATATATAATAATCGACATTTACTACCCAATGAAGTTAAAAAATAATTATGTGAAACACTAGTTTTATTAGCCTTAAATTATGCCGACTCTCTCTATGACCCTAATTCAACAAGAAAAAGATACAAAAACTCCAAAACTCAAGTCTGAAATCAATCTACAGTATCAGAAGACGACAAACAGTTTATCATAAATTGAAAGAAATCGGGTGGTTCAATATGGATAATAGAAGGAAACATCATGCTGTTGTTCTCTACTATAAAATAATAAGAAAACAAGTTCCCTCTCACTTACAGAAGAAAATAACTTACCGTACAGATGTACATAATCTGAATATTAGAAATAAAGGCCTACTGACTATACCTCCCTATAGAACGGAATATTTTAGACGGTCATTTGGCTACCAAATCTATTCTCTGTGCAATCCGATTCTGAATATTATAACACAAAATGCTCACAAATTCAGACGATTTTACAAAGAACATCTTCTTGAATCTTGAATTTCATAAGAATGATTATTTCCTTTTTTTGGTTTTCAGCAAGATATGTTATTTTTTTTCCTGTATCATTACACAGGTTTGTTGGGGTGGAGTGGGAGGATATCTTTCGTCGTGTTTACACAACAGAAAATAATCTTTCCCCTTCATTTCCATATATAAACCGTGATTTTTAATATTCTATGTATTTTTTGAATGTGGTAATAATAAAGACGATTATTATTATTATTATAACATTCTGTTGTATTTTCAGAAGTAGAGGCATTTCATACTTGAAAATATTCAATATTTTTTGACTTGCCCATTATGCTGATTGACTTGAATATTCCAAGTTCATTCATCATGTTTGTTCAACTGATCGAAATGAGTCTATGTGTAATGGACGACACTTTATATTAGAGTGTTCCATCCAAAAAGTGGAACTACAATACTTTCGGAATTATTAGTATTCAGTTTTAATATCTCAAAAATATTGTGGATCATATCTTTCTAAAAGTAAATACTTAAATCACCTTCTTCTTTTTCCGTCACGTAAAAGTCCAGCTCGACAGCTTCTTTTTCGGGCTTTTGCGTAGCACTGACACCTACGTTTCCAAAGTCAAATCTGATAGCAATCCTATCTAATAAGGAGTTATTTTTCACTTTTGTGTCTTCAAGATGAAAAACCATCCCTTCTCCAAATTGCCACCCCTTCGGAGAAGTCAAGTCACTAAACCATGTTGCTTCTGATTTATACACGCAAAGCGTCATTATTATCACTACTCTACACAGCGGAATCATTTTAAAAAATTGAATGTTTACTACTAAAACCAAACGATCATTATCACTGCTCCTGATATTCACATTATCGTAAATGAATAGCAAAGTTATTAACGAGATCTTTTATGTTTCACAGATGGTAGTCAACCCCAACCATCGCGTGGATTTAATTTTTTTAATATGTAGTATTTGCTGGAAGAAAAGTACCAATTAAGAGATCATCCGCGAAAAGAAAATCATTTCTCGAGTGGATGAGTCATAAGAACTCTCTGTAGGATGTACCAAGTAAGCAACCTCATTCGAAAATCGATTTATATTGGAAATTATTGTTTACGATGAAAAAATAATATTATATTATATGTTCGTGAAAGTATTTAAAAAGTGTTAAACTTTCTCAGTAGCTTCAAATAATATAAAATCATATCTGCAATTGATAAATTAGTTCACAGACCTTCTGAACATGATTTTCCTCAAGAATCCAACGACGAATTTTCAAAATTCACATTTCTTCAAGTATGTTCACTGGAAAGTAAAGCTGGAACCTCTAACGTAAGTTCACCCCAACATAGTGGAATTTCAACATTCTCCTAGATGTAAATCATTTTTGAAAACCTTCAAGTAGGTACAATGAAGATATCTATCTTAGAATACACAACTTTACGTTTGTAAGAATTATTTTGAATATGGATTCTATAACTGTCTCTGTCTGAATACGATAAACTCAAAAACTACCGAACGACTTTTCAGGCAATGAACGAAGTAATTCATGAGTAGTGTTAGGTTGGGTTAGGTCAGAAGTGAGTGGGTCTATTCGACCCTCCACCGCAATACACAAAGGTTTATTATGGCTCACACCTATTTGAACTCGACCAAATGAACCCAGCTTCTTGACGAAGCTGATCAGTTTGTATGGTGAGTGATCTTTCAGAACAGATGGCAAAAGTGTGGGTCTATCAAACTCTGAAAACCTGATCAGATTTAAGGCGAAGCATATTCCAAACAGAGGCGACACACGCCCTCTTCTGACAGTCCGAGTTTTTGCATATAATGATTCAGACGACAGTGACCCGTAAGAAGGCCTGTTAGACATCGTAGTTCATCCCAATCGAAGTCCAACAACTTTTTGGTTTCACGCTTCGAAGGGTGAATGAAAGCTGTGGAGTGAGCCAATCCTGGGAGAAGTCTTCCTATAGAGGAGAGTCGTTTTTGGCAATTTGCTACCAATTCAGACGTTGCACGGTAGCAGCAAAGAG
This sequence comes from Leptinotarsa lineolata, assembly GCA_015342045.1. Lineage (NCBI taxonomy): Eukaryota > Metazoa > Arthropoda > Insecta > Coleoptera > Chrysomelidae > Leptinotarsa > Leptinotarsa lineolata. The sequence continues at coordinate 12,645 of WOGR01006676.1, forward strand.
CTTCCAACGCCGCTTGAATGTCTGAAAAAAAATTATTGACGTGTGTGAGGTGGGATTCTACTAATCTCTCCACACACAATTCAATAGCAAAGCTTTCCGCTTGAAACACAGTCGTATAGGTCCCTAGGCAGGTTGATATCTCTGTCCTGGGTCTGCAACTGAAAACACCTACAGCAGAGTATGAAGGTGTTTTTGATCCATCTGTGAACCAACAACTATCTGCTCTTAATATTTCCTTCTCCCGGAGGATCCAGTTCTCTCTACTCGGGAAAAGTACT
>WOGR01006677.1:0-14240 GCA_015342045.1 Leptinotarsa lineolata
ACGTTTACCATGCTGCCTCTTATATTTTGTATAAACGGACAATTTTGTGGATGGTTTTACTTCTTCAGGCTTCATGCCGATGGTGCGATGAAGTTTGTTTTTATATTGATTGGTAATTTTAATGAGAATATTCAACTAATTAACGTATTCAAAAAAAAACTTTATTGTGAGATGGCGAAACACGTTTGCGTTTTTATAAAACTGTTTTGTGAAAATCTCATAAAGTGTTTTCTGAATACGTTAGTTATGGATTTTCATTAAGTATCGACCAATTCCATCATATATTCAATCAATTGTAATGATCTTGCAGAGAAATTTGTCTGTAAAGCCAACTTTTCAACGTCCTAATAACTCGTTCCGCAATTGCAACCTTTTTTGTGCTGAATGTTGAGTTATGATTGATACGGTGTTCCCTCATCAACGATGAAAATTTTGAATTACATGATTCGGTACCATGATCAGATTGTAAGTTCCTCGGCACATGCTTTGCATTTTCCAACACACTCGTCATAGCTTCAGTAACTGAATCAGAAGTTTTATTTTTCAATGCTCTTGGCCATAAATACTTCGAATAACAGTTGATTACTATGAGGATATACCTATAACCGTTTTCTTTAGCATATGGTTACATTTCCAACAACTCTGTCACAAGTCAGAAAATTCCTTTATTATTGTCTTTAGACGGGGGAAATTTCGATGTGCCGGCTTATGTAATTCTTTCATAACCTGCTATTTTGCATTACTCATATTACTCCTATATGACTTCTCCAAGATGATAAAGCTGAGGATTCATTTGTCTACTGTTCCGGTGGAGGTTTAACGACACTGTTCAACTTCAACAACTCGCCCATTTAAAGTATCAACCAACTCAGTTATAATGCCAATTCGCTTTTCCACATTACTCAATTGATCAGCCAATGCATAAGTGATGAATGCATTTTTGTTAGTGATGATTTGCACTTCGCTATGTTTTGAATCAAAATATTCTCTGACGAAACGTAGAGCAGGTACGATAAATTCTTGGAAAGACATCTGGGTTAACTCCGTGGTTTCTCTAATATGATCGTCAACATATCCTCTAGTGACAGAGACTTTACCGTCTACAGGTTCACCAACATTTTGCAACCGCTTATTCTGAATGTCATAATCTCCATGTTGTGTGAGGATGAATCCAACACACAATCTACCAACAAGTGGTTTATTAACACCACCTCTTGTAAATTTTGGTATGCATTGTTAGATCGTCTGTGAGTAACTGAGCCAGTTTTACACATCTTGTTCATGATATTGCGGTCATTAGACGAACCCTTCTTCACGTAATTCCTCAATAATGGCCAATATTTCATTATCGTGCCCGGTATGACCAGTCATTCGTGAACTCCAAAGTAATTGAAGGCGATCAATTAATTCTTGGTGTTTAGTCCAATAAACATAATCTATATGCTTATTTCTGAAATATTTTTTGGGTGGGTAATTTGGCAATGCCAGCACCTTTTCTACTAAAGTTTTGCAGTGGGTTTATATTGGATGATAGTGGTATGATTATTTCTCGATATTTCTTCCAATTATTCGATAGTAGACACTGATTTCTCCTAGTGTACTTATATGCCGTGAATATCGATTTTTGACCTGAGAAAAGCAAATGGTGTAGCACCATTTGCTTTTCTCAAGTCAAACTGGAGGTTTCATCATGGCCTGCCAGGATGGTGTATTCAACATCTTACTCTACCGTAGTCGCGTGATGCACCTGATGCCAGAAAATTCTTCCACGAGGTGCAGAACCCAACGAAAGTCACCTGAGACTTACATGCCTTTTCTGTCAGCATATTCGGCATATACGGTTTCAACCTTTATCCATTGTCATTATTATTCACCTCAAAAATTGCGTCAGTTGATGACTTCTTTGCACACTGTGACGTGAGTGATTATTGTGTTCCGGAATCTTATACTCCCATATAAGTAGCAAACTACTTTCACAATTTTTTGTTGAGTTCAACAGGTGGAAAATGTTGAATGGCTTGCGAATTATTTTCTGACGACACTGTAGAAACTGTAGAAAAAACGTGAATTAAATGAAACACGTATGTTCCCTTTGAGCATTCAGAATAAAGCTAACTCTTCTCTTTATGTCAAATATCAAATGTCAGAGAACAACACAAATGTCGCAGAATATAAATATAATAATAATAATACCACCATCTGTATGCCGGACAGACGTATACTTACCTCAGGGTGGAACAACGCCACTCACAAGAGGTAACAGCAGTGAAGAACTGTCTCCGCGGCAAGTATCCATACAAACTCCGACAGATCTGTTCATCGGAACTGTCGGGGAAGAACAAAATTGCTGCAATGAATATGCTTGCCGTTCCAATCTTTCTCTACTCGTTTGGAGTAGTGAAGTGGATTCAGGAGGAGCTGTATCTACTCGACGTGAAGACCCGAAAAATGATGCATCTCCTTAGAGGTTTGCATCCCAAATCATCCGTTTCACGGTTGTACTGACAACAGGGAGGCCGTAGAATATTGAGTTTGGAGTGTCTAAATGACAAAATGGAACTGGATGTAGCCTGTAAAGTCGTCAGAAGTTCGGATTCCCTTCTCTGCATGATCCGCGATCATGAGAGAACAGAAATTGGAACATTTTTCTTTAGGGCAGCTGCCCGAGCAGCTAGTTTTCGATACTGAACGAGGTGATCACAACTCTGTCACCGATTTGGAACCCGTTCAGCAAAAGGCTCATATAAAAGTCACAGAGATCACCTCACTTCTGCGACAACACAAGAATAAGCCAATGCATGGGGTCTTCTTCAATAACATTGAAGACCTTGGCTTATCACAGCGCCGGACTTCCGCTTTTCTGAGGTCGAGTGGGCTGAAGTCGAAAGCCTAAGTGCTTTATCACCATCTATAGCACTTTTACGGTATTGTCTAGGCACCGGTGTTCCCTACGTTCCGGGGGATATCGAATATGTTGTGGGGAACGAGAAGTGTCGAATTTATTGAAACTATTCTTTCCCCACCCTCAGGCTCATACAAGCTAATGAGCCTGATGTAGTCCTTCTCGACCACCAGAACAAGACGATATTTGTCGTGGAGTTTTCAGCTCCTGGCGAGATGAATATCGTCCGAAAAGAGGAGGAAAAACGGATTAAATATCGAGATTTTCTCTTTGAACTCCGCAGACTATATCCAGACCACTCTGTCAAGATGGTTNCCTGGCGAGACGAATATCGTCCGAAAAGAGGAGGAAAAACGGATTAAATATCGAGATTTTCTCTTTGAACTCCGCAGACTATATCCAGACCACTCTGCCAAGATGGTTGCTCTGATTATTAGAGTCCTTGGAGATATGATGCCCTCTCTATTCTCAAATCTCAAAATCATACCGGCTTGCCGCACTAAGGCTGAGATCTTAGCCGGACAGATGCAGAAGGCTGTCATTCTTGGCTGATTGCGGTTGCTCAGGGCACATGATTCTCGGACCCAATGATCACTTACCCCACGGTGTGGGGAGTGGTCGTTGGGTGATAATGCTGGCGCGCCCTCCCGAATGTATCGGGGCTTCGGGGGATAGGGCCTGACCAGCGCACACTACGGTGAAAAAAAATGATAATAATAAGTTTATTTACCAAAAAAAATGTTACGACATAATCAACAATAGAATTAATTCTTATTGAGAGATGTAAATAAACATGGAATTCCCACTAAAACTAAAGTTGCGAGTGGGATGGTTTATATTTTATCGCAATTTTCAAAAGTTCAATTTACATTCTTGAGAACAATAAAACTTTTGACAATTTCGAAAAAGATTGAAAAGTGTCAATCGAAGTTAGAAAAACGCTTCTGAAATAAACCGAAAAAGGTATATCTTAAATTGGTTTTTGGAAAAAGCTTCTTGGCTTTTTCCGCCATTGAAAAAATGTGGCAAACATCCGATGAAAGGAAGAAAAAAATAAATACAATATTTTTTCTATTACGGATGGATAAGACGAAATTCAAGAAGATTTTTCTCTTGTAATAATTCATAGGGTACATAATAGTCAGTTTCAACAGTGAAGAGAGAAGTGCTTATTTTTTTAAATAACTGAACAATGATATTCTGATTGGAATTGACAGAAGTATCTGATTATCTTAGCGATATATGTGAGTATCTCACGAATACAATATATTTTTGACTTGGATGTTTTTCGACATGAAAATGTCTTGATATATTTTTAATTTCAGGTCGATTTTAAGTCGAGAAATCTACCAAGAAATTACCTGGTTCTAGTTTCTCTCCCAGGAATGCGGGGTGAGTGAGAAATAAATTAAAATATTTATATTGGAAGACTGCCTTGGTACATAATTGGCTTTTTTCAGTTTTTTGAAATTATTTTTTTGTAAGACGCAGTTGTCACTTCATGAAACAAAAAAATGTTTCAGTAATTTGAATGAAATGTTCAAACTATACCAATTTTTTGACAGAAATATTATTTTCCAGAGAAGTTAGCAATAATTGAATATTATTCATTTTAAAAATTAAAAGTACTAGCATTTGTATGAAAATAGTTTTTAAAAAAAAAGTATGTCAGAAGTGGGATTCGAACCCACGCCCACAGAGTGGACTGCGACCTGAACGCAGCGCCTTAGACCGCTCGGCCATCCTGACTTGTTGATATTAGATTGTAATTATGTATATAAATAAAAAGTGTTGTGACGAAACTCATTATGAATAAAAGATAAGATATGAATTGAATAAATTATCGTTATTGTCATCAACTACGGTTTGCGAGTTGTCTAATTGCGACAGTCTTTCGAAGAACATTTCGTATTATAGATAAATTATAAAAAATTACCCAACAAGAAGGCAAAAGAAGAATCATCAAGATCCTATTATCGATTGAAAGTGGTTTTGAACAATTTTAATTTACTTTAGAAATAATTTTGTTTTTCTGCTTTCATACATAAAAGCAGTAAAGCAATATTACAAAATTATAATTTCGATTTATTTATTATTTAATGTAGAATGTTCACTCTAATATTAAAAAACAACAAATAGTATGTAGAACTATAAAATGGTCTGCTGTATCAGGCTCTTCAAACCACTTAGTAGTATGTATGAAGTATATTTTTTGTATATCATGAACTACATGTACAGTTGCCAAACATACCATATAGGGACACCCCAAAATGCATAAAATATCATTGATCGGACCTCTGGACCCCTTCCCCATGCAAAATATTTTGTCAAAAACTCTCGACCTACGGCACTCCTGATAAAGAATTAGTAATGAAGATCTCATAAGTTTCAGGCTTCCATTTACAGAGGTGCTGAGTACACTTACAAATGACATTGCTTGACAATGTCAAATTAGTATTTACATTTTCAATGTTATTTACATTTGGGAATGAATAGATACCAAGTGAAATATCATTGACATTATATTCCATAAATCAAAGATTTAAATAAAAGACAAGCAACAGTTGGGTACCATTTCTTGCGTCGACAGTTTTTGACAAAAAAAGCGAATCGGTTAAACACCAGAGTTTCTTTGCATCTTTGGACACACCAATATCAAAATCAACATTATTCGAATCTGTGCCTTGTAGATGATCACAATTTGCCTAGTAGTGAACTATTCTCTGTCGTGTAAGAATTCTTGAAATGCTGCGATGGTGATACTTCTAACAAGCTCATCTTCTGAATAATATTGATGATGTTCCTGAATATCTGTATTTAAATTGAATCACTGACAGCTACTTTTTCTGCTAAAGAAACAAATATGTGTTTTAAAAGCGCTGAAACTCTTAACATTGTTGGATCCACAGTATACTATCCTTGATAGTTCCTCGTTGATGAACTATAATTGATGACATCTCTTAGTCCTGTGAAGTGTTGATCGTTGACGCAATTTTCAATAACCAGCCATTGCAAAGTGTACTGCTATCTCCAACGCTAGGCAAGAGTATGGGTCGTTTGTCAAGCAGGATAGATGTCAGAGCAAAAATTCATCCCTTAAATCTTCACCTAAAAAGACCTAGCAGTAAGAAAGCTAGACTCGTGGGAAGTGAATGTACCACAAACATAACCAGAAGGACGAGTGACTCCTCTGAGTCGTAATGAGAGTATACAAATGCCGGGGAATACGCAAAAAGGGGGGAAGGACTAAGAGAGTTTTCCGGGTGCATGTCTCGAGTCAGAAATCACAAATCTACACCGAAGTCTTAGACGAGTTCAGGACCCCTCTTAGGGCCTTTTATGAAAAAGCGCTCACAAGAACAAGAAGAGTTTTCCGGATGCACATCCTGGTGGGTCAGAAATGACAAATATACCTCTTTTATTATTAATTCGGAAAAAACTGAATATGCTCACAAGGACAAGGAAGTATTTTTAGGTGCTTTTAGGGTGGTGGGCATGGTCTTGTCACCACTTATATGAAACTTTGTAATGAACGAATCAGTGTCTTCTGGACCGTTATGGATATGAGGTGCCGAATTATGAAGACGACTTAGTCTTTCTGGGCCCAGCTTAAACGGTTGAGGGTTTCACAATGGTTTTCGTCAAGTTAGAACTTGTTCTCCCTTTAATTTTTTTGAGAGAAGTTGTTTTTCTGAGTGTCATGCCTTTTATGCCCTAAGGGATCGCCCATTCTGTATGGTTTTGTTGAGGGCGGTTTATTGATAATTGAGTCAAAGCATTCTGGCGGTTACCATGAAAACATGAAAGGCGATATGTTTGAAGAATATCCAACCTTACTCTGTGATTGATGGATAATATAAGTTATCTTTCCAGAAAAGTTGAAAGATTAGTAATTGATGTATGAAAAAAACCGGCTTCGACAAAAGAACATTTCATTTGATGAAAGCATGGTTAAAAATGAACTATTTTACATAGCAGTATGTTCAAGTAAAGCTCAGAAAACAAGTGGAATTTAGACCATTCAGTTGAGGAAACTGTGAAACTATCAAAAAAAAAAACATTCCACAAAGATTCATCAGATTCATGTGATGATAACACAACATAATTTTTCTTATCTGTACTAATATAAATGTGAAAGTGTTTGAGGATGGATGGATGAATGTATGTATGTATGAGAAAAATTATATAGTGATACCAGTCATGAATAAAAGAGTAGGTTGAAAAAATTATCGATACTCAGGCCCAAAACTTTTTAGCTCATTACCGATAAACCTGAAATGCGAGACAAATCCAAAAATGTTTGAAAAAAATCTCAAAAAATATATCAAACTTATACCTCGTGCAGTAATAACTGGAAAAATTGAGCACCAACACGATTTTTCTCAAGCTTCAATATAGTACATCTTCCGAATATATCTCTCTTCAACTAATATAATGAGTTGTGTCATGTATGTTCATCTTGGTTTAAGACTTATGAGTTTTCTATGTGTCCTAGACCATGTACATGTAATATGAATTTTATCATGATAGTTATTTCTAAATATGTAGTCTACTATATTGTGTCACTAACAAAGTATATCTTAATCTGATTCAAACTGTTATCGCTTTTCTATACAATTTTTATCCTTATATATAACAATTTGAATACTATATCTCTAGTAGTGTTTCCCATTACGCCACGTATATTCTTCCCGATTCCAAGATCTTGTGAGTCCTTTATATCGAGTATATATGCTACCATATGAATTCCATAATGTAAATAAGTTATTCTTAATTTGAGTCTACTGCACTATGTAACAGGTAACACGATTACTTAGTGCAGTTGGCATAGTTTTTAGTGACTGTATTTTAAAAGTAAAAATATAAAGCCCGCGGCTTCGCCTGCATAGATTTTGATTTGTCACTACGCGGGCGAAGCCGAGGGCAACAACTAGTACAAAATATTTTTTTAAATAACGATACCTATTCATTATTATGTAAATATTCTGAATCAGAAGGTTACAACGATAATAATTTTATATAAAAAATATCAATCAATCAATAAATTTATTCAGCTTCAGAAAAAATACTTTAGAATCGTACGATGTGTACAAAACTGAATTAAATTAAGTTAAATTGAAGGCAAATTCGAATGATTTCTCCTGATACAGTCTAAAATAAATGTATTCATACAATACGATATAATGTATACATCTTTATACAATAATAATCTTGCTACTTCCAAAGATTATTATTTTTAACAAGTATTTTCAATTAAATAGCCAAACACACGCCACTGCAGGTAGAAAATGACCCATTTGCCAACCGTTTGCGATACAAAAATTGGGTGGACCCGATTAAGTATTATAAACTTGCCTATGATGTGCAAATTATAACGAAATCGCAAAATTTTGATCGATCACTATGTTAGCGTTTTGCATTTTTAATGGGCATTTATTACTGTTTACTATAGGAAACATGGTATAATATTAATAATACCCGATATTCATTCAATGAAACTGCTGTATTCTATTTGTTTTCTTTGTAAAAAAATTAAACTGTAATATCGATCGTTGAATATTCATATTAATCGCCAAAAAGCCGGGCAGCGTATAGGTCAAATGACCTCTTCAAGGACGATAGGGGCTCCACCGACCGCTCAGGGGGGAATCAGCTCGTCTGGTGTTTTGTAATCAATGATGCAGCACAGCGTCGGGGGCGTCTCTAGCAGGTCAATGTCATTGCCGTCAGTAGACGTCTAGCCAGGACCAATTGCCGAAATTGCGAAATTGCGACTGTTTTGGTGGTGTCGTCAAGTACAAGGCTAGATCCGTATTGTCTGAGACGGAATTGGATCAGTGTCAACATGTCTGGCCGGATGAATTTGTGTCTCACTCGTGAGAGAGGTTTTTTCAGGCGTTATTCAGCCGTTTATTCATAGGCCATTGAAAATAAAATGAGGCGATACTGTATAGTTTCTTGAAATACCCGTAGCAGCGATTCGCACAAAAATTTGGAATTAGGTTCTACGAGGGTGATCTGAAAAGTTTTCGACCTAACAAAGATACAAGACAGTTTTTCAGATTTTTCTCATTTTCAATATAGTCTCCTTCAAACTCTACATACTTCTCCCAGCAGTGCTTCCATCCCTGTAACCGGTCCAAATAATACTCGGAGTTTTTCTCTGCAGAATAATTGTTCATGAAGATGATTGCGTCTTCATTTGATGAAAACTTCTGTCCTCCGAGGGAACAGGTGAGAGAACAAAAAAAAGTCGCTTGGGGCTAGATCTGGTGAGTAAGGCGGATGGTCAAGGAGTTCAAACCGTAATTCGTGGATTTTTGCCATTGCAACCGCTGAGATGTGAGACGGTGCGTTGTCTTGATGAAACAAAATATTCTGCAAATGTGACCGTTTCCGCAAGATCTTCCTTCATCTTGCCAAGTAATGATGCGTAGTATGCTCCTGTAATGGTTTTGCCTTTTTGAAGATAATGGATTGAAATATCCCTAAAAACAGTCGCTATCACTTTTCCAGGCGAAAAAACAGTTCTTTGTTTTTTTTGAGCCAGTTCCCCCTTTGCAGTCCACTATTTGCACTTTATTTTTGATTCGGGTGTATAATGGTGTATCCAAATTTCATCTACGGTAATTAATCGGCGCCAAAACTCAGATTTATTGCGCCTACCAGTACGTTGGATATGTTCATTCGAACACGTTTTTGGTCTAATGTGAGCAAACGCGGCACCAACCCCCCAACTATCATTGTGATAGTAACGAAAAATTCCATTTTCAAAAATCCATTTCAAAGCAAATATCCTCGCCTAGGTCAGTCGAAATATTTGGAATCTCGTGATGTTATTGCAAATCAAGGTCGATCAACCGGTTCTTCGGTGTCGATATTTGTCCAGCTAAAATAAAACGTTTGAATTACTTATGAGTGTCGGACTTTTCGGCGTCGTTGTGGTCATGTTCAAGTTAGGCCAGACTAAACAATATCATCCTGTCGATGATCATATGCTTGGTTGAAAACGCTGACAAGGTTTTTGTGGCTAGCGTTGCTGATACGAGGTTCAGGGATATTGGGAAAAAAGGCGAGGAGAGTCGTTCGAGAGCCACAAAGAGAATAGGTGACGAGAGCCCGTCGAGACGGGTTCGGGGGTGTCATCCCCCAGCCTTCGCGGCTGAGGGTAATGGCCTAAATAGGGAAGTTACTTTTTTTAAGCGCGTGGTGCGGAATTTTGGGGAAATTCAAAATACAAGTGTTGGCGTTGAAAACACACCGGATTGAGAACACACCAAATCAACGAAACCTAGGTGTTGACTATGAACCACCAAAGAGGCGTTATGTAAGTGTTTGTTTTTTTGTGTACAAACTAATCAGTTGATATTGAGATAATTCACGTGTTATTTCGTCTGAGTTCACTTCCTATTTGCGAAGAGGATTATATATTGTTGGGTTCCGAAGGTGGGTTGTTTAGCTAGAGTTCTGATTAAAATTAGAAAAGGGAGCAGATTCAAAGTTAAACATCACTTTCCCTAAAGTAAAAGTAAAACGGAAAGTATTTTGTACTGTAAATAGCACAGTCAAATTCGCGGCATTTTATTTGTTCTAAATTATTTTATTTTATTGAATTTAACATTATTTTCATTAGTTTTTACACGTTGTTTGTCCATGGAATCGTTGTTTTACTCATTATACTTTATATTTGAAACTTCAGACTTTCATTTCATCTTGGACTGAGAAAAATATCCCCCTCGTAGAGTAAGATGAAGTTAAGAAACCAAAATGAAATTAGAGATTTTTCAGTCAATTTATCGAGAAGTGAATAGCAAGTGAAAAGTATTTAGTTAGAGCATATTCGGCATCGTTTTGGAACCATATAATGACGAAGAACTATAAGTAGGTATACCAAATGATCAGATTTCAAAAAGACCGTCCTTCCTGCAATCGGCACAAACTCTACAGCCATTTCGAAATTGCCTACTATCCAAAATTTGATGTGGAAAAATCCGCATCTGGTGACAGCCGCTGCTAATAAATCTAACTAATTTAATTTTAAAAAATAAATAAGCCCAAGTATGTAAGACTAAGGCTAGTTAACACATTTTTGGATAAAATCCTACAGGTGTTGTTTTTTTTGTTGAAGCGACGTTGTTAAACCGCGAACATCTTTCTCATGTCTAAATGTTGATTTAATATGTGACAAACACGTTCTTTTGACATGTTCATAACCTCGGCTATCCCCATCACTTTAATTCGGCGGTCGGCCCCATTTGGTGAACATTGGCAATGTTTCAATCGGCAGTGACAGTTTTTGGATGTTCCGAAAGTTCATCGTCTCCCAAGCTCCTACGGCTACGCCCAAAATTTCACTGTGGTAAATGATGGTGCAGAGTCCAAAAACAAATATTCAATGAGAGCTCGATACTCGATTTTGTCCACTTACATTAAAACACTCGCATCAACTCAATCAAACGACTGTTACAATGTTACATAACAACTGCGCGTCCAAAATGGCTGAAACTATGATAAGTAATTGTCAACAGATGAACAACAAAATTCACTAACTTTTCAGGACACCCTCGTACCTACTCTCTACTTCAAAGTTTTACCAGTGGATGCTTTTACCTTGGTGGGTAGTTGCCACCCCTTCTCGGGGGTTGAAGGTGTTCCATTGAAAATAAGTCCGAGAATAGATAGATTGCCTACTCCCAAACAACTTTTTTTCAGTAAGGTTTTTTTTGAAATGCGTTACTTTTTGACATATTCGAGTGGAACTGTCAATTTTTCAGCCAATGAAACCAGGTATTCACTCGGTTTTTAGCGAATAACTTGTTAGATTTTCCCCATGGGTCTGCCAATAATTGATTGCAATGTACAATTAAAGTTAACTTTATTTCGCTACTGCACTGAGAATACAACCAAACACTTTAACTAAAACTTCAAACTGACATTCAAATGTCTATCGACTTATTAAAACGCTTCGCACAAGACTGTCCACTAGACTTCTCGATATGCTAGTGGGAAGTATTTATATATGCCAATGGAAGTCTTAGGAAGCCGATAGAATTACTCTCAAAGCCAAAAAGGAAATCGCTGGAAGTATCTCGAAGCCATGCGAAAATTAGAATAATCGCGAAGCGCAAGTTGAGTTGAGCGCGATTTTGGCCACGTCACAAATGATCTACGTCGACACGCGGTGGCCGGCGTAATTTTTTTTCAGGGGATGATTTACAACAAGCTGAAACATTATTTTTCGAAAAAATTATTCACAAGAAAATGTATCGTGTACAAAAGCAATAAGAATAATGAATACAAACGGAGTAAATCACTTCTTAATTACTTTATTTATGTACCTGTAATATGCTTCAGGAGTTTGAACGGTTCAAATTGCTTAGTATTGCGTGATATAAGCAAATTTTTTGAGTTATTCAGAAAAAGGGGATTTTTTTCAAAATTATAAAAATGATTATTACACCCATGTTTTTTCAAAACCGTTCATACTTATAGAGTAAATGAAGTGAACAAGTCACTGTTTCAGAAGGACTAAAACAGTAGTTGAGGGTCACATCGATCAATATATAATCTATATCATATAAAAAGGCAGCGTTACAGCATTGCTTTCTTTACTTCAAAAATTAAATGTAATGCTAATGAAATTGTCAACTCAGCTAGTTCAAATATATTACAAAGCTCTTCAACATCGCAAGGTATTAATATCAGCAGTTGTTCATATCAATGTTTATAAATAATAATAATAATAATAATAATGTAATTAATGTATATAATACATTTGTAACATAATTTAATTGTATCCATATCTAATATTGTTCATAATAAAACTTCTTTGAAAATTGAATGATTATGTTTTGTTTATTGCTATTTGATCGAAACAAATCGTGTTAAAAATATTTTTAACACGCTATTGTATAAAAATCTTTTTTTTATACTGTTGACAACCATTAAAAATGTCATTTTTAATGACAGTTGTACAAAAATGTATTTTTATTTATCTTTTCATCATTTTTTCGATAAAATTGAAAGATTTTCTTAATTTTTTGCCTACATTTGCGTAATGTTGAGCAAAAATTTTTGAAATTTCATGTTACTCAGTTATAACTTCGTTTTTATGTGAATAATTTTTTTATTTTAGTAAGTATCTTTTTTATTTGCTTTACAGTTACAGATTTTTTTTACCGACTCCCAAAGATTTGTATTAGAAAGTTTGTTCCATTCTTTGTTTATTTTTTATAGTAATGTATTTTTGTCTTTTTCATAAGTATGTATATTCGAAATTCTGTTTTGATTTCTTAGTTTTCGAGATTTCGTTTAGTTTCATTAAAAATCTAATTGGGTTATGATCAGTGATAGGTGTTTCAAAATAAAGTTATTACTTTTAACAAGTATTTTTGATTGAATACCCAAAGACATGTCGCTGCAGGTAATAAAACGACCCGAAAGCTCATAAAATATTTTGTTTGCAACCCGTTTCTGATTCAAAAATTGAGTGTACTCGGTAAAGTATTATAAACACGCCTATACAAGCTGTAGCAAATTATAACGAAATCACAAAATTTTGTTTGAGAACTCTGGTAGTGTTTTGCATTTATGTTGAGCATTTATTACCTTGTACTATCAGGAAACAAGAGTACAATCAACATCGTCTAGCAGCTAAGTACGTATATGGGCTACAAAATCTGTTAGCAAAGACATGGGACATGATTTAGGTATAATTAATCTGTGTGTTGGCACTTCCAACTGTAGGGAATTTTCTAGTATTATAATTCGTATTACCATTGAGAGTAGGAAAACTGGTTATATGCGATTTTACATATTTTAATATCTCATAAATGTATATACTTGTAACAGTCAATATTCTGAGGTTTTGGAAGATGAGTTTGCAACTTTTCCATCTAGTAACTCCTACTATATACCATATTCCTAATATGGTATTATAGCTCCCCAAGCTATAATACCATATTAGGAAATGTTACAATGAAAATATGCATGGTAGTACATTAATGAGAGTGTTTTATTCACATTCCAGCGTAGTTGTTGAATACAGGAAGATATTGAGGATATCTTTTTACAAATCGTTGCAATATGCTTGTTCCATTTGAGATTTTCTGTTATTTTCAAACCCAAAAATGTTGTCTCCTCTTGTTGTTGAATTGATCCATTAATTAACGTTACTAGTAAACTGTGATCTGGAGTTGTTTCTGAATGATTTCTTTCATTTAAAGAGAGACCATTGTCTGAGAACCACTTTTGGGTTCTTTTCATTCCATCAGATGCTTTATAAACTGTGGCTTTAATACGCCTCCCAAATTCTTTACTTCACTACATCTTAAGAATC
>WOGR01006678.1:0-12921 GCA_015342045.1 Leptinotarsa lineolata
GATCGGATGGTATGAATCTAATTATGCTAATATATGTTGAAAGCTACCTTGTCAATCATATCACACATATATTCAATACCGCTATTGAAACAAACAGCTTTCCCACTTCATGGAAAGAAGCCACTACTCTACACTACTCTAATTGCGTAACAGCCTGATGCTAATCTTTTTTCAGCGACATAATATGGTCTTCGAATTTACGTTTCTCATCAACGTGCATGCCCAGAAACTTAATACGTGGTTTATTTTCCACCTTATGTTTGTTCAGACAAATATTATCCAATTTGTACTTGAAGGTTAGGATGTTAGTTTTATTCGTATTAAAGCATGGATAGTTCGAGTTACACCAAGATACGACCTCCTGTAGATACTGGACTATGATTGATTTCAAGCTTTCCAAATTTTCGCCATATAAGGGTGGTATCGTCAGCGAACAATGTGAATTTCCCTGTGATAGATAAACCAGTCAAGTCATTGAGGTACAGTAAGAACAAAACAAGACCTAGCACTGAGCCCTGAGGTACTCCGGATCTGATGTCAGAATAACCCGTGCATTCACTGGAAGTTTCAACCCTTTGTTTTCTGCCAGTGAGATAAGATTCGACCCATTTTGAAGCAATACCTCTGAATCCATAATGATGAAGTTTGTTTAACAGAATTCTGTGATCCACGCAATAAAAAGCTTTGGAGTCACAGAACACTGGTCAACCAACTAATTCACCTTCGTTTAAGCTTAAATCAGTTGAACTCATAGAGTTCTGGAAATAATAAATGGTAAATGAATATATGGTAACCCGTGCCCGATCATTAAGACCATTTGATTCTACTCAGATATTCAGTCAATATATTAATAATTTCATTTTATTATTTTTGAGAGGTCAAAAAACTTAACACAACTGTTTTTCTGAAACATATCGTTTAAATAGAAAGAGATTTACAACAAAAGATGTTCCATTAAAAATAAGAAAGTTAATTTAAAGCTACTTACAACAAAATTTGAATAGAAACTTTCCTTGGATAACCCTGTATTTACTTCCCTTTCACCTTGTATTTTCGCGTTCGAGCTTAGGCATTTTATAATGTTATGTAAATAACTATACACAAAGCAACGGGTACCTTCGAATCGAAATCTGCATTTCTCGGTTAAAATTTTAAATTATTTACAACGCGTACTTCCGGTGTATAAAAAAATTGTTAATACGATGATGTATTCATTATGGCGGAACTAACAGGGTACAGCTATAACGCAGTCATTGTTCCATGTAATCGCCACGATCATCATCGTCAGTTTATCGTTGAATTATTATAATGAAAATAAACACTTGCCTCTCACGGGTTTCTGTTCTAGGTTTTCCTCTAGCGTTTGACTTTGAAATCGATGTATACCGAGTGTCTCACAAATATGGGGTAGGTGTTTAGGTCGGTTCGAAGTGAGTGGGTCTATTCGGCACTCCGCTGCAATCCGCAAGGGTTTATTGTAGCTCACACACAATCAAACTAGGCCAAATAATACAGCTTCATTAACAAACTGATTACTCCTTCAAGTCAACTGCTAAGAATAAGAAACCATAAAAACCTAATCCAGTCCGTCACGAACTCCGTCACAAACTCTGCTATCAGGGCCTAAATTTTCCAGTAAAGAATACTCCCCTACATTAATGACAGACCTTGGCACGTTTTCCTCAACCTAGTAAACGTGAAAGCGGTCAGTCTGTGACTTCATTCGTCAGGTAAATGAGCAACATAAATGTGTGGCTTGGGACGCTTTTCATCGGATCGTAGAATACCTTCTAGCGCAGCATAATGATATATTGAAGAGTTTCCAGTTGACTAGTCGATATTGAGGTGGTTCAAGATGCAAAATTCCCACTTTGATGACTCCAGTGACCTTCATATATGATAGAATCTATCAGTCATGACTATACAATAGATTCAGCCCCTGGTTTGGGTGCTTAAACGTTTACTGACCGGCTCAGGGCAAATTTGTGTACTCTCCTGATGAGAGCATCATCCTGCAAAAGTTGTTCGAAAACCACTGTTTCTGACAGTCAGCAGGGTACTTCTAACGTTCTAACACCAGTCCACAGAAAAATAGCATGGTAACTGCAATTGCTAAGAGGCCCTCTAGCAACTTCAAAATCGATTTCTGCAACATCAGAGAACTTATATCTAATATGAAGTCAGTGCACCAACGTCAACGAACAAATAGTCCTCATATTCTTGCACTCACAGAAACCAAAGTCAGTGTTTCAAAAAACCCCGTCAATTTTCTGTATCTCGGCTATGATTTCCACTCCCAATTCAGATGTAACTTTGGAATATATCCTTTTATCCGAAGCAATCTCTCCTGTCAACGAGGTAATGAAAGGAAATGCTGAAACACCAGAGCTTTGATGCAATGTGGTTAGAAATAACACAAAAAATCACTAAATTCACATGCTGCGTTTAACGACAACCAAGCGATACACAATACAGAGCACTATTGTCTTTACTTGCAAACACCATTGACTTTCTGCCAATCAATCAACACAGTTCTGAAATTCCCATATTCGGTGACTTCAATCTTCAATGTCCACATTATCGAATGGCTCAAATTTTCAAATATCATCGACGAATAAGGTCGCGAAGCTGAGGCAATAAGTAGCCGACTTATTCAGATTATAAATGAGCCAACCAGGATTCCTGACCGTGATGGAGAATATGCTAGTCTTTTGGATCTATACCTAACAACCAATCAAGAAATTCACACAGTCACCGTAATGTCTCAGTTTCCGTGTTGAATGAATTACTGATAAATGTTGGGGTACAATCTAAGCCGCGCAAAGTGTGGCATTACAGATCTGCTGTCTGGGAGGATGTTCAAGATCATTTCCGAAATTTCCCCTAGTCAGATGTTTGTTTCATCTCTAATAATCCATCAACTTGTGCTCTCGAAGTAACGGAAGTTATTCTATCATTTATGGATGCATATATTCCTTTTTCAATGAAGTGAACTTCTAACGGCAAATCTTGGTTCAACAAAGATTGCGAGCAAGCTGTCGCCTCCAAAAATCTCGCCTACCGGCAGTGGTGCATAATTCCCAGTGCCGAAAACTGAACTAGGTTTGTTAATTCTCGCAACAGCTGCAAACTCAGAATAAATGAGAGTCGAGAACTTCACAATCAGAGAATTAGGAAGAAACTACTTATCAATCCCAACGGGTCTAAATCCTTGTGGTCGGTAGCTGAAGCAGTTAATCAAAACTCTCCTAAGTCCACAATTCCACCACTAATACAAGCGGATGGTTCAATTGCAACTACAGCCATAGAAAAAGCAAATCTAACAGCTGCGTCCCACTCCACAGTTGATTTTCTGGAAAATGCACCACCCACTATTCCCACACCAGAGCCCACAATGCCGGAAATTACTTTTCGGCAACGTCTAGTCAGGTGAATTTTGAAACAGCTTAATATCAACAAGGCGCCTGGTCCTGATGAAGTAACCGTCATCCTACAAAAGTGCGCCAATGAACTCGCACCAGTATTTTGCAGACTTTTCAACCTGTCTTACAAGGAAGGGGTTTTTCTTTCTCGTTGGAAGATTGCTCGCGTCAGCCTATTCCCAAAAAGGGCAAGAAAAATCTTACCACCATATCCTTGAATATTTGGAGGGCTTCAACATCTTGAGCGATCATCAATATGGCTTTCGAAAACAATAATCAACAGGCGACATACTATCGTATGTCACCCATATTTGGAATAAGGCAATCGAAAAATATGGAGAGTCAAGAGCTGTTGCGCTTGATATTTCTAAGGCCTTTGATGATATGGCTTGTCGGATCATTTTTGTGTATGGCTCTCCAGTTTCCTGAAAGAACGTTCCCAGCAAGTGACAGTCGATGGATATCTCTCGAATAATTTCACCATCAACGCTGGTGTTCCCCAGGGATCCATAATGTCTTCAACCCTCCTTCAATTGTATATCAACGACTTATTGGAAAAAACCAAGAAACCAATGCTTTGCTGACGACATCACACTTGTCTGGTCATTCCATTTGGATTCCAGGACATCGGCTGCGGATGCACATCTTCATCGGCAGCAGGAGGTTGCATATCTTTATTTATTTATTCATTCAGGTTTGGGTTACATACAGGTATAAACCTAAAACAGTATGTATTCACTGACATATCTCTAATTTATAAAAACAAAAAAATAACTTAAGTTATAGATATTCGTGAATTACATTACAGGTAAAGACTCTATGTGAAAAATTCGTTTTGTGTTAGTTTTAAATTGAGGTAAAGACATACAAGAAGTTTCCATTTCCGAGCAGTCTTTATTGAAGATTGCTAAGTCTAGGAATAGGGGCGTTTTGGCCCAAATTGGTTTGTTTAAAGTTTACATTGGGAAATTGTCTATTTCTGGATGGTACATGAATAGATAATAAGTATAGTAGTCCTGGAGCATCATAGTAATTCCTAAATATTTCAAACATAAAGACCAATTCTGAGATAATTCTTTGTTTTTCTAGTAGTGAAATGTTGAATGAGAATCTAGCTGAATGTAAATTATCAACGTTATAAACACTATTTGCCCTGAAGTTAAAAAATATAATAAATTTATTTTGGATTCTCTCAAGTCTAACCTTATAGAGGTTATAGCCAGGACTACAGATAATGCTGGCAAAACTCAGTCTACTATATACATAAGCAAAATACCTATGATGATTTGATAGTTTCTCGCTTGTTGAAAGTTTTGCAAATCCTACTATTGAATCCTATCATCCTGTTACATTTGTTTACGGTATATTCGCAATGTATATTGAAACTCAATCTGTTGTCGAAGATAACTTCTAAATCTTTAATATAGTTGACCTTGTCCAGATTTTTCCCAAGTAAATTGTAGTCAGATTCAATCAAATAGTGATTCAAGTTGAGGAACAATCTGTTACAGTTGCAGATTGGACGTTTAAGCAGTCTGCCTTTGACTTTATTCTTGAAAATATCTTTGGGTCATCAGCGTACAACAATATTTTGGCAAATTTGAAGCATTTTGTACGTCATTTATGAAGAATTAAAATAATGAAGGACCTAGGTGGGAGCCTTGTGGTACCCCCGACATTACAGAAATACGTGTTAATTCGAAACCATTTATTGTCACAATCTGTGATCTATTGAAGACATAGGAGGAGAACCACCGCAGTATATCACTATATACACCGATCTCAGCAAGTCTGAAGATGAATATATCAAATTTGTTTCGATTGATCTTTTGGCAAAAAACCCATGCTGCTCCTCGATAATCAGACCATTTACTCGATTAAACATCTGTTCATAGATCAGGCTTTCTAGAAGTTTACTAAATATACATAGTTCACTAATGCCCCTGTAATTGGAGTTTTTAGTTCCTGAGTTTTTATATATAGGGACCACATGCGCGGTTTTCCACATTATAGATATTTCACCCTACGCTAAAGACACTTCAAATAATAAAGTGAGAGGGATGTACAAGCTGATATTTGGACATTTTTTTACAAAGTAAGTCGGAATGTTATCGAAACCACTCCCCTTATTATCATCTAAATAAGTGATCTTCCTCATAACTAGTTTCTCATACAATACAATACAATACTTTATTTTTCTGAGACTTTTTTACAAGCATGGAAATCGTCACATAAAACATGTAGAAGTAGGAGTTGAAAAAAAGGTGATAAAATATGGAATATACATAAAAAAACATAAATAAATAATTCAATAGTAGTTGTAATGGATAATCATATAAACCAAAAAAATATGTAGTAAACAAGCAAACAATAATGATATCAAACAGCCAGATAAGTTAGAAAATATTCATCAAGTGAGTAAAAGGTATTTTTGTAGAGAACACTTTTATCGCTATTTTTGAAATTAATGGGATTAGACATTTTTTTAATGGAGATTGGAAGTTTATTAAATATTTTTATAGACATAATATGAGGTCCGTTTGATACAGATGATAATTTGTGTACAGGGAGTATCAGATTATAATTTTGTCTAAGACCAGCGGCTATGCAGGTAGTATCCCTTTGCTGAAACTCATGGTAATGATTCTTAATGCAAGTGACATAATTGAAAATATACATGGATATCACAGTTAAAATTCGTAATTCAGTGAATAACTGTTTATAAGAATCACTATATTTTTCAAAACACATGGTTCTCAATATCTTTTTTGGAGCAATCAACAGATCATTCAATCTGCTGCAATTTCCGTGGCTGACTAGGCAATAATTCAGACTTGAATGAACATAGACATTGTAGTAGCTAAAAAAATATTGATGAGGACAAAATGTTTTAGATTCCAAACAACGAAACTATGTTTGGATAATTTATCAGAAATACGTTCAGATATGTTCATTCCAGGATAATTGGCAATCAATGTTCAACCCTAAGAATGTGACTGATTTTATCAGTACAATAGATTTAGTACAAGCTGTAACCAATATACTGTAATTCATTTCTCTAAGTGAGAAAACAATGGTATTTGATATGTTGCTATTCAGTACGAGGCCATTTCTGGAGCAGTAATCAAGCAAATCTGCAACTGCAATATCAGCCTGGTCAGATAACCCTTTACATGAAGCAGGACTCAATATGAAGGACGTGTCATCGGCAAACTGTACAGTACAATGTTGTTGATTCATATTGGCGATGTCATTAACGAATAAGAGAAAGAGAGTAGGACCCAGGACACTACCTTGGGGAATACCTGTTAAGATGTTACGACTTTCACACGGTCGATTGCTGTTTTGTTTCCACCTATCACGATGATATACACGTCTTTTGAAGCACCACGGTCCAACTTTTTGATCGTTTCCTTACACCACTTGACGTTAACCTTTTTTGAGCTATTTATTAATATAGATAACAATTTGTTTTCACAACTGAGTGTTCATGCAAATTTGAGTGTTTTGAAGTGGAACTAATGTGCAAGGATGTCTCTATTTACAATATGATACATGACGATCTTGCATTCACATCCTGCATCGAAGTTTTATTGAACAGCAACCGATGTTGGACGACCTTCACGAAATTCGTCCACAATCACGATTGAATTCACTATACCAGCGATATACTGTAGTTTTTGATGGTGCTTCATCTCCATACAAAGAACTGAGTATATTGAAAGTTGTAAAAACTAATCCAGCTGAAACCTTCCCTTGAAATTTACATTTCTTGGTCAAATTGAATTTCTTAACTCACTATCAACAAAACAAATAGCACTTGTACATTAAAACGTTGTGAGTACGTTTATGCTAAAAAATGACAAACTTGATTATGGTATTGACTAGTAATGTTGCCGAAATATAAATAGTTTCTCATCATACAATAGAATGCTGCTACTCTGAGTAGAAAAAAATTATATTTTTCATCGAGGAAGAACATTTTCAATCTATGTGTTTTAGTGAAAGTACCAAAAATGCACAAACAGTGCCTTCATTCCAAAACTTCCCACCCCTAGTACTTCGTCGATTTAGATATCGAGGGAAAAGTTTGAAACCAGTACCAGTGGTATTTTAGGTTTAACCCCCTTACCCCTAGCTACCCACACTCAATAATTTTAAATGGCGCCCCCTATCTTGTGACACATCATTTTAAAGATTTCGAAAATCTCCACTCAACCCCGTTTAGAAAACTGAAATTGGTAGATCCGTTCTCGTGAAATAGGACAAAAAGAAAATGAATTATGATTAAAAATAAAATAATATCGATTGCAATTAAATGAATGTTCCTTACTTTATTAGGTGTTCAAGATGTTGACCATTGGTAGCTAAGCAAAAGTACAATCTATTCTCGAATTCCTGTCGGACTTTTGTAAATGTTTCGTTATTAAATTGTCTGCATATGTCAGTAATCCTGTGTCTTAGATCCTGAATGACCTGCGGGGGAGTTTTGTATACCATTGTCTTCAAATAACTCCGGAAAAAGAAATCCATTGGCGTTAAATCCGGAGATCTCGCCGGTCATTCCAGAGCGCCTCTTCTGCCAATCCATTTGTCAGGATACCGTTGATCGAGCCACTGTTGGACATGCAATGCGTAGTGTGGCGGTGCGCGGTCTTGTTGAAAATGTAAATTTTGTTCATCCAAGAGCGGGTTGTCTTCTTCATCAACCTGGCGTTCTAAGGACTGTGTTATGAGTGGATCGATTACATTTTCCCATAAGTTCAATTACAATTGACCAGTTAAATTTTCTCTAATAAGAATAGGGCCAATTATTTCGTTTCCAAGAAATCTAGCCCAGACGTTTATTTTTTGTGGATATTGCGTATGATCCTCTCGAAAAAAGTTTAGATTATCATTATCCCAGTATCTACAGTTATGCTTATTTACCAAGCCATTAAGAAAAAAAGTTGATTCATCACTGAAGCAAATATTTTTTATTAAATTCGGGTTATTTTGAAATCTCGCAATCATTATTTCGCAAAATTCAATTTTCCTATGATAGTCATCCTCACTGAGTTGCTGAAGAATACTCATTTTGTAAGGAAAGAATTTGTTCAGTTTTGAAACTTTGTGTATAGAACCAACTGAAATATTGGCCTAAAATCTCAATCTGTGCGGCTTCCGTAGGAACTCTCGGCTGCTTTACTGCTTTATTGCACAGAGAACCGGTCTCTTCAAATTTTTCAACAAAGTCTAGAACATATCGGTGACTCACATTTTGGCCTGCATGCTTTTCACTAAAAATCCGGGCTGTCCTACGAGCACACCTATCTTCAGCACCACAAATAAAAATAATTTCAGTTATTTCTTGTAAAGTGTACACCATTACGATTTGTATTACTGTCAGTGCAACTGACACCACTTGACAAAAAGTTTAAAATCAGGAATAACTAATTCTGATAATGTTTTCACTATTTAATTGTAACTGACGCCCAGAAGCAACTGTGTGCCCTTATCTCTCTTTCAGTTAAATCAAAATACTTTGTTGAAAAAAGAGACATAATAATACCGTTATTGGGTCCGTGGTAGCGGTTCCATACATTTTTGTATTTTGTTATAATTCATATTCTTTTTGCCATATTTTACGAGAACGGATCAACCAATTTCAGTTTTCTAAACGGGGTTGAGTGAGGATTTTTAATATCTTTAAAATGATTTGTTACAAGATATGGAGTGCTGTTTAAAATTATCAAGTGGGGGTAGCTAGGGGTAAGGGGGTTAAACCTAAAATACCACTGGCAATGGTCTTAAACTTCCCCCCTCGATATCTGAATTGACGTGTTTTTTGCCTACGGCAAATTCTCCCTGCTAAACAAAGTACTAGGGGTGGGAAGTTTTGAAATGAAGGCACTGTATAGCATATTTAATATCATGTCTGAAAATTTACCACAAATTCTAGAATCCGTGATCTGCACCCAAGGAATAGACCTTCATGTTTACTTTGAAATATATTCAGCAGCATAAGAGTCCTCCAATAAATTATTCACCCAAAGAAATAGTCATTTTTCTGGATAGCATTTTTCAGAAAAGGTTTTGATGGAATTTTCAATCCATGTAATTTATTATTTCCATGAATAAATTTTGATAATTCATTATTGTTTATGTTAACTGTTCATAATGTGGTGTGTGTTGATAGGTTAGGATTCAGGTTAGGTTTTTCCTAAATTGACTTCCATACAGTTCTTTCTGCCTTTGTGGGGAATAAACGAAAAAATATTGTTACATATATAGGTCAAATCAAATGAAAACTTATTTCCTGAGACTAAATTACAGATTGGAATTTAAAAAACACCCAATCCCAACGGGTCTAGATCCTTCTGGTCGGTAGCTGAAACTGTTGATAAAAACTTCACAAAATCCACAATTCCACTACTAGTACAAGCGGATGGTTGAATTGCCACAACTGCCATAGAAAAAGCAAATCTGCTAGCTGAACAATTTGCGTCCCACTCCACAGTCGATTTTCTGGGAAAGGCACCACACATTATTCCCACACAAGAATTCACAATACTGGCAATAACTTTTCGACAACGTCTAGTCAGGCGAATTCTGAAAGAGCTGAATATCAATAAGGCGTCTGATCTTGATGAAGTGCCTATCATCGTACTCGAAGAGTGCTCAAATGAACTCGCACTAGTATTTTGCAGACTTTTCAACCTATCTTTTGAGCAAGGGGTTTTTTCTTTTTGACATTCAACCTATTCCCGAAAAGGACAAGAAGAATCTTCCAAATAACTATAGATCAGTCGCTTTGCGACTGATCTATAGTTATATGGCTTTCGCAAACAAAAGTCAACAGGCGATCTTCTATTGTATGTCACCTATATTTGGTACACCAATATGTCTTGGCACAATCATGTTGCTGGAATTGCAAAGGCTGCTCCTCAAAAGCTTGGAACACTGTTTCTAACCAGAAAACTGTTTACACCTCAGCAACTTTTGATGCTTTGTAAAGCTCAGATCAGGCCTTCTTTGGAGTATTGTTCTCATGTATGGAGCTCCGCCCCTAAGCATACCCTGGAGCTGCCGGATTCCATTCAGAAAAGAGTCATCCGACTGATTGGAGACGCGAATATCACTTGCAATCTTGATAGTCTGGAACATCGAAGAAAAGTTGGAGATTTGTCTCTCTTCTATAGATACTTTCACGGGAAATATTCAAGTTACTTGGCATATTTAATTCCACCAAGAGCGGTACATTTCAGAAATACGCGACGACCGTATCTGCTCATCGTTTTGAGGTTCAACTCAAAACACCTCGAACTTCACTGATCAAGAACTATTTTATTTGGAGAATTGCGTTTCTGTGGTAAGAACTACCTGAGAACGTTTTTCCAAATGGATTTAATCTCCAGCGATTCAAATCCAATATAAATCGTTGCTTTACCACAGGCACCGCTCTTAGTATTTTCCTGTAGTGGTTGTATTTTGTCCATAAAAAAAATGCAGCTAAATAAGAAATACTACAATATGTAACTTAAAGTAAGAATGATATGTAAACAGGTTTTTTTCCATTCAAAGTTTGTTTTTTCTCTAGAGGTCATGTAGATAACAGCTTGTTTTTAAATTTTTTTCACTGACAATTTATTCTTCGAACTGAATCTAGAGATGTTATTTCAGAAAACACAAGATAAAGACGATAAATAATTTTATTTTTTCATTTTTTTTGGTGCTTTGTTAATTCTTCGGTGAAAATTCTGACCGCCAACGACCGGGCTACATGGCTCGTGTGTACGTTAGCATCGAAGGCGGTCGTCGAGTTTACGGCGGCGGGTGAAAATGGCATCAGGATAAACCCGTGAATCCCCTAGGTCAACGATCACAACCCTGACCTTGGTAATCCTCGACTTAACCCACTGGCCCTATTTAACTGATATCAAACACGGAATGTCAAGGACGAATAGTGTATCAAAGCCAGACAGACACGCACATGTGATCAGAGCCCACGCGTGCATAACAAAAAATGTAGGTACTTGCAGTAGTGGTCGAGTGATCGAGTGTCAAAGTGCTCTGGGGCAATACATCTTGAAATTCTGTATGAATCTCAAGTCTGCATGACCAAATCTGGAAAAGTTTTCTGCTACTTACTGGTAGATCTTGATAGGTGAACTGTAAAATAATGCAGTTCATTACTTAGTAAGGAGGCAAAATTAAATTTCCCTTGAATTGCCAATTACCTGTTATCTATGAGCAACCTCAAAAGTGTTCTGGGAATTTCTAAGAGATAATGAAAAGGAGAGCAGTCATTGTGTTATCTTTAGCATGTTGCACTCACTCATCAGACCGACGATTTAATGTGAATCATAAGTTGTTTTGTGTTAAGATTGTGCGCAGATAAAACAGACAAGCCAGTTATAACTTTTAATATAATATTAAGTTGAAAACGCTCATTTATAATTATAATAATTTGACATTTATCCATACAACAACTACACCTATAATATATGAACATTTAGTGAAACAAAGATATGAGGGTACACTGAACTGAATCATGATTTTTAACAGTTACTCGTACTCGAATATCAATTTAATATTCAGTTCGTGCATATAAAGCCGACATTTTTCATGTGACAAAAGCTTGGACAAAAAATCCGCCACTATATTATCATATATTTACTCATTTCAAAATTGAATATCATCAAATCTCATTAAAAGCATCCATAATCAAATATTGAAACCACTTGTTCATGTAATAAACCTGTGCTTGGAAAACGGAACTATTCCATATCAGTGTAAAGAATCAAGAGTAACTCCTCTTTATAAAAGTGGCAAACATAATGTTATTAGTAATTATCGACCAATTTCGGTGATTAACAATTTTGCGAAATAATCGAGCAGTCAGTAAAAAAAGATTGGTGGAATTTTTCAATAAACATCACGTGATAACGAAACAGCAATTTAGATTTATAAATAACAAAAGTACTGTAGAACAAACAGTGGAAGCCTTGAAAACGTCGTCAAAATGCCTAGCGGTTTTTATTGACCTTGCAAAACTATTCGACACTGTGTCACATGACATACTATTGAGAAAACTCTTTGGATATGTAGGTAGGTAGATGAGTATATCAGTTTTGGGACCAATTATATTCTTTGTTCACATAAACAATATTTCCCAGATTAGAGATTTTCAGGGGCACATAGTTTGCTATGCTGATGACACAGCCTTAATATTCGACGGTGAAAAATAGCATGTTGTTGAACATACTGCACAAATAGAACTGCCGTATGTTACATTGTACTAATTTACTAAGTTTTAATGCCAAAAAATCAAATTTATGACTTTCTCACTGAATTCGAGTGATCAGCCAAGCAATATCCAATTGAATCTACATAAACCTATTATTATTATTATTATTATTATCATTATTATTATTATTATTATTATTATTATTATTATTATATAGCTGACACGAGTGTAAAAAATATAATGATTCCAAGGTGACTCGTAAAGTTATTG
>WOGR01006679.1:0-12921 GCA_015342045.1 Leptinotarsa lineolata
TGTTGAAGCACTGACTTTGGTTTCTGTGAGTGCAAGAATATGAGGCCTATTTGTTTGCAGATGTTGGTGCACTGAGTTTATATTTGAGTTGAGTCCTCTGTTGTTGCTGTTAGCAACTGCAGTTACTATGCTATTTCCATGTGGACTGCTGTTAGCAGGACCCTGCTGACTGTCGGGAATAGTGGTTTTCGAATAACTTCTGCAGGATGATGCCCTCGAATCAGCTCCCATCCGGAGATCCGATTGGGAAGCTATTTTACCTCCGGAGTATTGACCCTAGGAGCGCCATCATGCAATTTTTACTTGTACTCCCACTCTTGAAACCGGAAACAGCGGCACAGCAAGGGAACGTTAGCCCGTAGAAATTCATCTGAGTAGCTATCAAACTGATTGTATAAGAAATGTAGATACATATCAGCATTCAAATGCTCATAATAAAAGAAAGGACCGAGTGTATTTCTTGCCAAAAGTCCCAACGAAACGTTCATTCCGAACCTTTCCTGGAAATTGGTTTCTCTATGTGAATTTTCATTTGTATTATTCCAGCTATAATGAATGTTTCTGCTAAACCGACCATGGTTGGTGAACGTGCATATTATTTTCACACAAATATTTCCAATCTCCTTTTTTCTACGTCTTAACCACTTCGCAAAAAGAACTGTCCTTCCTTAATTCCTTCCATGAAGGCGATGCACTGAATTGTAAGTAGTCTTTGTAATTACAAAGTCTTCCGACGCTGTTTCAAATCCGCAGTTGGCCCCTGATGATGAATCCGCTTGTTTGTTTTGAGCCTTTTCCGCAACCAAGTGTTGCCTATCTTTGACACTTGGCTGTACCATACTGACGAAGGCAGACCATAAGGTCGCCCCACTGTCCTATGAGTGTATAGTACAATTCCATAATAGCACGCACTAAATTCTCAGAAACATTTTTGTCAAGGTTGTGATTCTATATATTTTATATATATTCCTATATATATATATATTATCAGAAACATTGTTGTCAAGGTTGTGATTCTATATATTTTATCATCATTTTATCATCTGTTTATTATCTGTTTATTATAATTTTCGTATGCCACTGTAAGAGACAGATTAAGGCAAAAACGTCAGTCATTTCTGAGAATTCAGTGCCTACTATTTTGGAATTATAGTATACTCCAATAGTTCATTTTCATTGATTAATACCATATCACTCATCATTCATGTTTTTTATGTTAGACCCGGATATCACGCAGGTTGCTATAGCTGCACCTTTGACTGAGTTGGGAATACTGCTTGTAATTACAAGGTCTTCCGATGCTGCTACGAATTCGCAGATAGCCCCTGATGATGAATCCGCTTGTTTGTTTCAACCCTTTTTTGCAACCAAGTTTTGCCTATCTTTGACACTGGCTGTGCCGTACTGACGAAGGATGAGTAGCCAGAAACACATGTCTACGGTTTGCCCAATTTCCTATGAGTGCGAGTCCAATAGTTCATTTCCGCTACTATATCACTCAATATTCATCAAGAATGTTTTTTATCTTGGAGTCGGATGTCACGCAGGTTGCTATAGCTGCACCTGTGACTGAGTTGGAAGTACTCCTTGTAATCACAAGGTCTTCTGACGCTGCTAGGAATCCGCAGATGGCCCCTAATGATGATTACACTCATTTGTTTTGACTTTTTTTGCAACCAAGTGTTGCCTATCTTTGACAATTGGCTTTACCGTACTAACGAAGGCTGATATACAATTGAAAGAGGGTTGGAGACAATATGGATCCTTAGGGAATACCAGTATACTTTCCTGCAGTTTACCTAATATGTATTTTTTTTTTGGCCAGGAATCCTCAAAAACTAGGACCATTCAACCATGTACTCTCTATTCTGAAATCGTTGTTGGCCAGTGCTTTCGTGGTTTCTTGATCAGTAACATTCAGATCGGATGGAACCCAGTTTCTTCTCGTATCTCTCCCACTCTGTAAGCCACAAAAATTGGAAACCGTCTGGACTCTGATTTTATTTGTTTCAAGACGACTGTAGAATCTGTCCAGTAATGAATGTTTCTTATTTTTGGGAAAGAAAGGTTTTGGCTTTCTACTACTCCATCTCAGCCGATCTGTAATGCCAAATTTTGCGCGGCTTAGGTTGTTCCCTAACATTTATTGGTAATTCACTCAACACTAAAATGATGGCTGAGGTCCATGTAAGTGATTTTTTTTTCATCTTTCATTTAGTATATCGTGTAGAAATCCTGTGAACGATATCTGATTTAAATCTATAACGAATGTTTGGAATACAAACTGAGTGGAGAAAAGTGTTTTTTGTATAATTCAGTGTTCATATAAGACTATTTGTTTCGAAAGAATTTTTTCTTTGGTGTAATTCAATGTTTATATAAAAGTAGCTGTTTCAGAAGGGCTTTTTCTTTCATTTTGTCTCTGAAAGTTTCTTTTTTTAATGATCTTCACATCTATGTTTAAAGTTACTTCTTTTAAAAATGATTGCTTCATTCCTTTCTTTGGAAGACTCCCACATTTTTTGTATCAAGATGGAGTAATAGAAAGCCAAACACTTTCTTTCCCAAAAATCAATCACTCCTAAAAAAAAAGTCCTCAAGCTTATCACTTATCACGAATCGTGTTTTCTAGCCGACAGCCCAAAACTGATCCTTGTAAACTTGGGAACGGTTTGCTGATTTAATGGGGCTATTTTGAACTTTGAAGTGACAAATAATGTGAATATGATTTCTTCTTCTTTATATCTCAAATAAGCTACTGAGGCACGAGTTTTATCTCTAGCATCGCAGGTCAACTTCCTTTATACAATTTAAATTCGGAAAATAGTGTCTTGGTAGAATAATGGGCGATAAAACATGAATTTACGTCAGCCACTTCTTCCACGCCAAAAATATAGTGTCAAGTGTTTCACTCTCCCAGTCAATACCAATTCTCTGAATTTCTTGCATCAAAATTCTTCCTTTTATTTTAAGCGAAGAGGATCAGATATAGACATTAATAGTCGAAGAACCTCTCTCTTTGTTGGAATTTTTTCACCACAATTGATTTCAGGTGGTATTTTTTTAAGTTCAGCGGAAATATGAAGTTGTTGGTTTCGGCCAGCCACGAAAGTCCAGTACTCTTTCTAAATTCTTCGAATCTATTTTCAACCCATAAGCTGAAGAAGAACATATTCTTTCGGGAATGCTTTTCATCACATCTTCGGAATTACTGGACAATTTTGTCATTTTAAAACCCCCATGCCTATGAACATGAGTCACATCTGCAACTCTCGTGATGGCTTCTGTTTTGGTACTACAAAAATCTAGGTAATCATCAACATAATGTTGTTTCCCATACATCTCATTATACCTGGAAACTGATGCTCAAATTCAATAGCATTTTTATATTTCACAAATAGTGCCACAGAAGTGGACAAAACAGCTCCAAAAATCATCACGTTCATTTGGAATACATCGGGATCTCGGTTTCTGTCCTTTCCATGCCACAAGAAACGTGCGCATTGATCTTCCTGTCTAATCAATACCTGATGGAACATCTCAGATATATCTCCGCTAAGAGCTATTTTACCTTGCCTGAAGCGCCATAAGACAGATATTAATGAAGGAACGAAGTCCGGACCTTGAACCAAAAAGTGGTTTAGGCAAGACCCGTGAGATTTTGCAGCCGCATCAAACACAAGTCTTAGTTTTCCCGGTTTATTCACATTCCATAGTGCAAAATGGGGAAGATACCAAGTTTTAGGTGATTCAACTTGTTCAGGAGTTAGTTTTCTAGCATATCCCTTTGCTAGATATTTTTCTATTTTCTTGCAGTATTTAGAAGAAAATTTTTCGTCTGTATCTATTTTTCGTTCCATTCACTACAAAAGTTTTATTGCATTGGGACGACTATACAGAAGTGATATGTCCTCATTTTTCCAGAGATGTCATATCTCGTATTTTTGTCCGGTTCTTTTCAGTATTCTTTCCATGATTTCAAAGGCTTTTTGTCCTCTGCTGATATGATAATGAGATCTGATGGCTTAATTCCAAATGAATCTAGTCGAAAACTGTCTTTTACTAACAAATGGAGTTCTTCATCACTAATCTGGCGACAGCAAAGACTTGCATGAAATATTTTGTCTGATGCGATATTGGTTACGATGCC
The DNA here is from genome assembly GCA_015342045.1 of Leptinotarsa lineolata. Taxonomy (NCBI): domain Eukaryota; kingdom Metazoa; phylum Arthropoda; class Insecta; order Coleoptera; family Chrysomelidae; genus Leptinotarsa; species Leptinotarsa lineolata. The sequence goes on from WOGR01006679.1 coordinate 4,151, forward strand.
ATGATGCCATTAATTGTCCAGCCAAGTTTCGGAAATGTCAATCGAAATTCAAATTCATACAAATCATAAAACAACTTTGACTGTTTGAAATGAATAATACTATCTTTTTCACTTTTTAACCAACTCAGTTATGTACGACTATGAAATAGCCACTATGATTTATTACTTCGCTGTAAATAGCCAGTAAATAAGGAATCATTTTTGTGAGCCGCCCACATTTTCAATCGATTTTTTTTAACGATTTGGAATCAATAATAAAAAATCCATATATATGGCATACAACCTTCTGATGGGTTAATGATGAACACATAAGATATTTTTCAGATATTGCTCTCACCTTGTTCTTTGTTTACGTAATACCTCTTATGATTTATGAACTCCTGGTTGGTTGTTGACGTCCCTCCGAACAGGTTATTGAATTTCAGAATCTGAAGAGCCATTGGGGTCACTGAACCACGATAGGAGACAGGCGTAGAGTTTCACTCTTACAAAGAACATTTTTAACCGTTGCTTGCCTGTTTACAAGTGACAACCCGGGTGCTTACATTAATGATATACTATAATTCCAAAATGGTAGGCACTACTGAACTCAGACTGACGTTTTGCTTCAATCTGTCTCTTGTACGGGAATTATACTAAACAGATGAGGAAATAGTATATTGTACAAGTAAGAAAAACGACATATTTCTCACGAGCGCAGAAGTTTGTTGGCACGAGCCGAAGGCGAGTGCCGCAAATCAAGCGAGTGAGAAATATGTAATTTTCTCACGCATTGTACACTATACTTTTTCTACGGTTGCGTTTTCAAGTATTGAAAAATAAAATACATATATAATAATACTTGCATGTCATTAACTCATTTTTATATTTCATTTAACTTTTTTGCAAATTTTTAGCAGAATTTCATAATTTTCCATTCAAGTAAATAGTACCAAGTGTTTTGCTAGGATTCTGACATGACCCCATTGACCGCTGAGTCAACCTTGAATCGTTCAGCTGTGCTTATGCAACTTTGGTATCAGGCTAACGACAACTAACGATCATCTAGTGATTTAAAGACGTATTCATGTGTGATGCTGTCTGGTCAATTAGTTTATCTTCTAAAAATTAATATTTCTAATTTATTTTTTTCTGCATTGTCTTCAGGGAAAACGAGATCCTGATTCGTTTTGGTTTGTCCATTGGAATTTTCCCATTATGTATTTTGCCTTAAAGCAGAAAAAGTTTCATCTTATTGGCCTACTTAATTCTGTGATTTGTAAAGATTGTTCCCGCTTGACCGTAGTTTGTTTATTGTCCCCTCCACTTGAACAGTTTGTGATACCTTCGAACCAGGAAAACGTATTTTTTGAAACTTGTTTAGGTTGCATGTCTGCAGGCTGGAACTGATTTTTCCAGGTTTTCCAATTTGATCTAATAAAATCAAATTTGTGTGTTGGTATAGACTTGAAAGATATTTTTTTACTGCCAATAAACTTCACATTACACCTTGCTTGGGATCACAGCATATTTTTTCAATACCAGTTTGTTTCACGTTCTATATTTTTCTGCTGAAAATTTTTTTGAGAACATTAAATTTATCAGTTCATTTATCATAAGTGCAAATTCTTATTTAACCACTTATACAAATTTTACGTTAATTTTGTAGAATCGTGGAGTTTTTCTTTAAACCAATCCATTGATAAATACTTTTATCTCTTTATAAGATTAAGCAAATAAATATTTTTTTGTTTTCATTTTTATTTTTTAACAGGTTTCCTTGTCCACCTAACTGTCCAAAGGCTGTTTATATCCGCATAATTTACCCATGCTGGCAAGCTGATCCACATGAAAGACCTCTTTTTTCCAAGTTAACATTGGAAATCGAGGATTTACTCATTCAATATTGAAGCGTTGCTACCAAAGGCCTTCATGATCTGGAGCATCTCACCCAGTATAAGTAATATAGTGAGAAATTAATTATTCACCCGACCAATTGGTTGTTACGGTTGGTGCCTGTAATTTTAACATTGTATATATTTTTGGAAAATTTATTGAGACAAAGGCGAGATTGGAAAATATTTTCGTTTTGCAAAATTAACTTGCTCCATCTTACAGAAGATATTTTTATAATACCTACTCACTTTATGAGTATGGAATGTGTTTTAAATATAGTAGGTGTAGGTGTAACATTTATAAAAAATAAGTTGCTGAAAATAAAGATGTTTTGAAGTAACATAAATACTAAAAAAAATTGATGGCATATAATATCCTGAGAAATATTCATTTACCATCAGTAATGAATATATCTGAAGATATAATTAGAATAAACAGAAAATGTGTGCTCATTTCAAGAGTATAATTGTGAAGTTGATGCTATTGTTCTATGCTTCATTTATTGTTAAAAATATTTATCACCTTCAACTATTGGCTCTTATAGAGTTCTTTGTTTTATTATTGTTTGTAATAGTTTGAAGAACAAAAAATACAACAAACAGATGATTCTTACTTAATGTTGCAGTGAAGATATTTTGTATTTGTTTTTGTCTCCAACTATATACTAATTAAGTATATTGGAATAATTGTAAATAATGGTGAATTTATATATCCATTTACATTATTTGATAATAGCAAGGGGTAAATAGCAGTTATAAACTAATAAGGCAAAAATACAATTAAATATCAATATATCAATTAAATACAGAAATGTTTTCGAGATTGAAACCCTCCATTGTGCCATTTCATAGGGCTGGTTTACTGGATACATTGATTATTGATAATTTTTCTTTAGTGTAGAAACATTAATTATATATAATGAAAACGGCGTTTACCGTTGACTTATAAACATAAATCATTATATATGTTATATGAAAATATAACATATATAAAACAAAATCTGTCGTATCTGTCTGGAAACAATAAACTCAAAAATCGTTGAAATAGTTACTTCAGATTTCAGTTTGAAATATATGCTTGGCGTAAATATGAGCCAAGTTCTAAGAATTTTTCTTCATTCTCATCATTGCAATCCTACGAAAATCCAGTTTGGAATCAATGGTTCTCATTAATGAACGAAATAATCCAAGATTTATGTGTACAATTCATTAATGTTTTATACAGATTGGTAAATTAAGTAAAATATCATTTCAGACTGGCACTACAGTTTTGAATGAATACATTTTGAGGTTAGGAGAATAATCTTTCTTGTAATAATAAAGAAGAAAACGACTGTTTACCCGGGATGGGTCAATTTGCTATTTTGTAAAAAAATATTCACAAAAGTTGAGGTTCGAGATCAACAAGTTTATATATTAGGAGTGGGCTTATGAATTGTATATTTATTATGAATCGGTAAGCAGTGGATGAACCAACCTCAATAAAAGTTAATGAAATATTCAAACACGAAAACCTCATGCATTTCTCAGTTGAAAACATTTCTGTCAACTGAATTCTAGTGTCATTGTTAAATCTTATATTAATATTCAAAATAACGCAATTATTCGCTAAGTGAGATATATAAATTCACAATAATCAAAATTGATTGTAATTAAGGTCTCTGACACTTGATATATATCACTAAAAAAACAGAAAATATAATGGGTCTTATACATATTACATTGTGAAATGAAATGTGATTTTCTAATGAATTCAGGTAAAACAAAAATAAAGAATTTGTCAACCAGTTATCAATATTTATAATGAATCCAATAATTCAAACACAGTTATAGACATGAAATGTTCATTATTAAAATTGGCAACAGGAAATTAATGAAAACGTTGTGCTACATTGGATCGTCAAACTGAAATTAAAAACTTGCCTCATCAATCCAGTTATTGATAACTCCTTGGTCTACAAATCTTCATCCATGTCGAACACATTATAACAAATTTATATCGGGTTTGATAGTCGTGGTCTGCAGGTTTTTATACATGACGTTTTATCTGCTACAGAGGCAGACATTATTAAAGGCGATACCGGCAATGGTCGAGTGATCTACCTTGCTGTGATGCGAAAACGTCCTGGTGCGTTTATACTTATAATGGCATTAAGAGTCGGACGGCTAACTGCTCTTGTATCTGATTGGTCCAACCCTTCTTCAATTACTGGGATAATTTTTGTGTTATGAAGTGCCGGTACCCATGTCTTGTTGATGTTTGAGCTCTCTCTCTTACGGTTGAAATTATTCGTATGTTTATGTATTTCTATAGCCTCTCTGAATAGCCTCGGATAGTACCTTCTGGTTTTATCAAGAACTTGTGTGCGTTCGAAGGCAATGTCATGGCTGGAGAGCGTGTTCTGCAACTGCCGATTCATCTATTTGACCACAGCGGCAATTCTTTCACGCTCAGTCAAGCGCGTTTTAACGCTTCATTTTGTAGTTAAGTAGAACGAACCACAACTAAACGGTATTCGTTATGCTCCTGGGGTACTCAATGGACTTTTTTTGCATGCAAAATGACGTGTTACATGACGATAATTCCATAAATGGTAAGTTGTCTTTGAAGAAAAATAGCGCATGCGTAAATCAAGGATTTTCAGAAATTACTCTCTATTAATGACTTGTGAGAAAGTAAAACCATTTGAAGTGACGTTCAGAGTCGAAAGAAAAAGTTGAGAAAATACATTAATTATATGTTGCTATTACACTTCATATATAATAGCAGAATTCCAATATCAACAAAACAAGTTTGTTACAAATACACTGTTAGTGGACGCATATGCAAGGGATCAAAAATAAAGTATTCTTCCAAAGAACTCTCGTGTAAGTAAATAGAAATGTAGGGTATGAATGCTTCCACTGATTTACATTGTAATAACCTTATTGAAGTAAACCAAACTTTATACAGACTTCAAACATCTTTTGATTCTAGATTCAGTTGTTTCAGTAGCTTCACGTATCCGCTGAAAAATTTGCAGCACAACTTGGAAGTCCACAGTTATATCTTCTTTTTGATTGTCAAAAATATTGAAAATAGTTCATTAACTCCTAAATGATACTTTGGCATATTAAACTAACATACGAAATTCGTACTTCTATATTGAACACAAAAAACTTAACTTAATAGTTATACCCGTTCGCTTTAAAATTTTAGAAATGTTGCCAATTAGCATAAATTCTATCTTGACAGGATCTAGGTAGACGAGTCAACATGTTGCAACCAAGTTTTATGGCTTAGAGGCGTATTCCGTGGCAAATGTACCTTATATTTCCTTACTTGAACAAATTCACCAATTTAAGCGTAATATTGATCTTAAGATTTCTGCTAAACAAAGGGGAATGAGGATATTCTACAAAAGTTTATTGAAATTAGGTTTTTTTAAATTCCAGAATTTTTCCGGATTCAAGTAATCATTAATCGACCCCTTAATTGAAAAACCAATAGTGAAGACATAGGATGTAATGCACTTTAATTCTATACGCAATGTTTTCAAAAACTAACTTCACAAGAAAAAAACATTATGGAACGCCCGCGAAAAATGAACCTAATCTCGTTCTGTAAGTCAACAATATGCATTGAAAACTAACTGTTGGGTTCAGTCGAGCATATATTCACATTATTTTTCAGCCTTCCCTCGAATTTTCTCCCCTTTTCATTAATAACCTTCATTTAAGACTATTTCAGGTTATGTTAGTGTATTAATACTTGTATTGAGAATACTGATTCTGCTACACACAATCTTTAAAGCTGTTTTCTGGTATAACATGAAATAAAATGCAGTACAATCGATTAATTTTTTATTCAACATTTTATTGATAATGAATACCTTATAGATAATTGAAAAGCTATCTATGGAATATATCTTAATAACTTAGTGGCCAGATGGAAACATAAGAGAACTATTCATATTAATTTTGATTATTTGAAATACATATTGCTCTTAAAGTGAGCTTATGCTGTTCACAATGTTTGTGAAGTTTTCAAATATTGAAAACAAATATACTGCGTCACCTTTGTGCTGAAGTAATGTCATCATAAAATTTTGTGAAGGCACAAGAGGAATTGATCAGTAATGAAACGTTAAGTACATCAATAAATCATATTTGTAATCTTGAAAACAATATACTTTCCAAAAAAAAGTAACTCGACTTGTAAGTACACATATGAAATGAATAGTATATTTCTGAGGAATGCTGTTTGGTTTTATTATTGCTATTTCACTTTTATGAAAGATAACAGACAACTATTGTAAATATAAAAGTGATGAACAGTGTCATCAACAATCTTGATTCTGTGGCAATATAAATGAACTTGGTTTGGCATTTTTAAATTGCGACAACTACACAATGAGAAATATACTTTTCTGATGCTGTAAGAAGTTATTATTTTATAGATTTAAAATAGATAATTATATACTTTAACCCATCAATGTCTAACGGCATCATATGTTGCAAAATGAATGTGTTTTAGTGGCAGGAGTGAGGGTATAATTTGATTTTGCGCAAAGTATTGTATCAATAAAGTCTTAGAAAGATTCAAAACATGCTTTAGTATATTCAAAGTGTAACACTGTAGAAGTGTTCACGAGCTTAGTTTGTAATCGAGAATGCTGTTACAGAAATATTTTTTGAAATATGGACATCAATTTGGTATGTGAATTACTCTTAAGTTTCAAAATATTGATACTTTAATCCTCCCACATAGGCTCTTTGGGTGATAGGTCAGTTGCAATTTATCACTCTTCTAATATTCACTTTCAGTAGGATCACCCTGAGAGTAATATCACAAATTATTGACTGATAGGTAACTTTCTGCTCGTGCAAAGATTGTATTTACAAAGATGAAATGAGGATAGACAAAATGACAAAGTAGAAGAGCTTTGTGTAGCCGTACGAAGTTCTTATAACTATTCCTTGAAACGGCTAATAAAATGGCCGATAAGCGAACATTTTTGTTGCAGCCTCATGTTCCTCCGGTCACTAGTCTTTGATGAAGAGCCAATAAAGATTTATAAAAATTTTCATTTCATTGATTCAAATTGAACTGGATGTATTTTAATAGGGACTAATATGGAATAGGGATTTACTGATTGAAAAAACTAATTATGTTGTCAGTGGTAACTTTGTTTCTATTGAATATTAAGACAAAAACTGGTTTAATTTTGATAAAAAATTTTAATGAAACAAGCTTATAGCTTAACATAAGTTGTTGTCACTCTCTAGTCAAACGTTTATTTATTTTGATACACCTATGAAAATGTAACGAGCGATATACACATTAATATTTCATTAAGTATAATTCTCCTATTCAAACGCCACACCTAACTATTGGAAAAAACTATTGGACATACTGATGAATAGAGAATTTAATCAGATGGTGAATAATTTCTTGATACCATCTGTAACAAGATTTCTTGAATGTAAAGCAGTTAAGAATGATTATTTTGAACTTCCATATTCAGTTATAGATGAGGAAATAGGATATGGGACATTTGCGAGTATAAAATGTGTAAACTAAAAATATATGCTTCTAAGACGATGACACCCCCAGATACTTTTCAAAGTGATCACAGAAAATATTTGTGGTTTTTCAGAATAAGTCGACACAGAAAATTCTGGCCAGTCTTATTGAAGTGTATACAAGTAATATAACTATTCAACGATACAAATATTATTTTGAAGGTAGTTATTGAAGGGATATTACTTTCATTTTCTCAAAATAAGTCAGCAGACCTTGAAGCCTTCTCTTGACCTTCTTTTGATCATCAAGGGTACACCCAAGTAAAGCAGATTCAAAATTTTTATCAGTAATTCCCTGTACTAAATTCGATGAACAAGCATTCATGTAGGTTACACATCTAGCCTTAGCAGATTCAGGGTCTCCTTTCAGAGCCACCACAAGTCCATCGATCAAATGGTTCACTTGGAACAAGGCTTCTTCTTGCATTTTATCTCGTTGGGTAAGTACTTTTACTTCTACAGTCATACATCTGCTCATTATCCGATCAGCATACCTGTTGACATCATCCCTATCATCTACAACACAAATACCTTACTTAATAACTTCCTTTAGTTAAAACACTTTTAGAGTAATTTTCTTGAAGGCTGCATACATTTGTATGATGATCACGAATAAGAAATCAAAAAGGCTCTAGCTTGTATGATGATCACGAATATGAAATCTTAAAAAGCTCTAGCATGTTTAGTCATGGTGAATTTATTCAGCTGTCCTGCATGTTTTTTATCATCGTAAAATTATGGAATGTGTGGAACTGAATTTGTGACCTCAAAAGATAAAATAATTTTTCCCAACGAGTGAGACAACGAAATTTTTTTCATAATATAATAAATTTCAATAAAATATTATATATTTCAATAACTACAATTCTTAATGATTCAACTAAATACATTAATTGTTGTTCAGAAACATATTATAAATGAATTTCTGCATTTATTTGTTCTTGTAAATAAACTTATCTTAAGGGCAGCGAAAAAGAGTTTTCAAGCTCTATTTTCGATACTTCCTTGAAAATCCTTCTAACAAAAATACTCCTCAACCTTCATTAAGAATGTTTTAAGCAGCCATGATGAGTCATGAGCTGTCAATCATCCATAATAATGCTGAGACTAAACTCAAGAGTATCATGTAGAGGCAAATTCAGTAGTTTTAAAATACTGACACTTATAGGAGTCTATATACAAGAACTCTTATCGTTCCTTTTAAGAAACAAACATCTTTTTGATAATAGTCTGCCACAAAATGTATACAACACTAGAAATTTTGATTACGTGAATCTAAAATACAGCCCGTCACAGAGAGAAGCCCTTTCTATCAAAGCATGAAAATATTCA